>JABJVR010026629.1:0-36235 GCA_025773905.1 Chitala chitala
GACCCAAGGCAGGAATTGAACCCCAGGCCTGGAGGTGCGCGGCGACAGTGCTAACCACCACGCCACCATGCCACCTTTTTTCTTTTATATATATATCTTTAATTTCATTTTTAATTTTATTTTCTTTGTTATTTAATCTACTTTTAAATTTCTTGCACCTTATTCCACTTCCCTGTGAGCTACTGTGTAACAAGAGAATTTCCCCGCTATGGGATCAATAAAGTTAGATCTAAACTAATCTACAATAGGCATGCAACCTCATAATTTACAAGACTAAAAGGACCTGCTGCTAAAATGTTGTGGTGCCAGATTCCACAGGACACCTTCAGAGGTCTTGTGGACTCCATGCCAGAGCTGTTTTGACAGTATGCAGAGAACCAACAGCATATTAGTCTTAATGTTTTGGCTCATCGGTGTACCTATCTGTCTTCAAACCGGACGTGGTAATGAACATGAATATATTCCCCGTACAGCTCTCATCTGTAGACCTGCCACGTATGGAAAATAACAGTTCTTAAGGCTTAAAAACCATTATAAATCTACATAAGCATCACAATTTTTACAGAACAATAAATCATACACCTGCCTTGGTAAAAAGGGCATTGCCAAATTCTGACTATACCTAAACAATTGTGCTCACACCAAAACAGAAACAATCATTAACGCACAACAGAGCTGTTTTAAACTTTAAGAAGTTTTATTTAAATAAAAGGGTTGAAAGTCGTTTGTTGTTTTCTGATTAAGAACGGCAGAAAATATTCATTAATTAGGAGACGTTGAGCACCTTACCCCTATTTCTATTTTTAAACCAAAACATTCGTACACTAATTAAACATTTGTAATATTTTTCCTGGTATTGCCACATAAAATTACATCGAGGAACTGCTGCCAGTATGATAACGCGGAATTGTTGGCCAACACCAAAACAGTACATGCATGTGAATCGAAATTCAGTAAGAGTCAAAGACACTTAGCCAGGTGGAAAATTAAAGCTTGATTCCTCGCCCAACACTGATGGGCACTGCAGTGGGCTGGCCATGGTGCTGGCATGACAACACGGAGGAAACTCATGCCAGAAAGCTTGTTCACACACCATGCCTCTGTTACCTCATTCACCACTAGAACAACAGAGTGACTGCACATTCTTTAAGGAACTGGGCTCATGACTAAAGTCTTGCTGGGTGACAATGTGGCATATACGTAGTGTCGCAGGGTGTGGTCACCGGGTGTGGTCACCGCAGGCAAAGTGCACCAGCTGTGCCCACTCATTAGTCCTGAATGACAGGGTCTGCCTGTTGTTAACACTGTTTATATAAACTGTGCCAGTCTTTGACATGGTTCCCAGTTACAAGTTTCCACTGCCTTTGCTCTAGAGCTTTCTCTGGGTTTTTCCAGTTTCACATAATTTCTTCTCGTTCTAATCTGGTTTACTGCTGCGGTGTTCACTTGCATTTTGTTTGCTTTGTTCGGTAAAATAAAAAAATTGTTGTTTTTCTTTTGTTCGATTGTAAGGCTTGTTACCATATTTTGTTTGTATTAATTTTGTTACTACTACTGTGACTTTTTAATAAACCTTTGTCACTACACTCTGGTCATGGGTTTCTTATAGAGTTCTCTTACATTCATCTTAACAGAAAAGTGCTTTACCAAAAGAGCTAATATGAGAGAAATTGCTGGCACAAAAAATTGATGGTAACCAATACAGTTTTCAATACAAATGTACAAAATCTGCTAAACTACTAAAATAAGCATGTTTTCATCGGCACGTGAGCAGTTGTCCTCAGAAATATGAATAAACGGACTTCTAGCATTTAGTGAATCGTTAAATTTTCTGTTTAATCTTTGCATCTAATCTCTTGGGACTTTACACAGATGTGTGAAATGTCAGTTTCTAGCTCAGGTCAGTATGCTAAAATAAGACTATTATTAGACTTTTAATGAGACTAATAAAAAAAATCAAAATGTTCTACTTGATCTGTTAGATTAAGAGGAAACCATACTTTAGAAAATCCAGCAAATGAAAAATTTACCATATCTTTGTAAGCTTTAGCCTGTATTGAATTCTTCTGCATATTTTATTCAGATGTAAGTGACTATCATTCCCACAACTCATATTGCTGGTTAAGTTCTCCCCTCTTCTGCTCTGTGGCAGGGTTTGTTTCGCAATAGAACTATTTACTGTTACCTACTGTTTTATTTGTGGCAAGGTAACATCTAACATGAAAAATGTCTGACATTATTTATCTTTTCTGCCTTTACATAAGGAAAGCCTGCAGTTTCAATAAAGGAGGGCACCCTTTATATGTACACTGAAGGTATTAAGCTGGTTATTACACAACTCTATTCTCATGCGTACCTGTACATAATGATGAATAACATCATGTATATTTTCCTCATAGTGAAAAACTCCAGTTGTAATATTTGCATATTGTTATATATTGATAACTATTTAATTTTTGTGTACCTAAAGAACTGTGGCCTTTTACATGACTGTCAGTCAGTCATCTTCTATACTGCTTATTCCTGATAAGGGTCACTGGGAAGCCTGTAGCCCATCCCAGAACACAGAGGGTGCAGGGCAGGGGACACCCAGGGCAGGGCGCCAACCCACCACAGGGCACACACACACACACACACACACACCAATCAACCTAACCGGCATGTCTTTGGAATGTGGAAAGAAACCCACCAAGCACAGGGAGAACATGCAAACTCCACAGTGCTAACCACCACCGTGTCGCCTTACATGAAAATAATATTCAGACTTCCATATACCTTCTTTGTATTATAACCAGTGTTGTATCTAGATTAAAGAATAATTTTTTTCTGTCTTTCAAATCTCTTATGCATTTATTTTAATTAAATGTTTACCTAAAAATCTTTTATCTTACAATGTAAACAATACGTATGTTTATACTGTAAGACAAAACTGGTTCGACAGGTTTTACAGAACTACCTGACCACAAACATCAATAACGAAGCAAATGTCTTCATCCCAGGTTTCAAAATCACAGAATGAAGACATCTGAAACACGTTATTTCAAAACTCAAAACAGTCTTACAGACTGTAGTCTCCTGCAGAGATGTATTTGCTCTCAAGAAATGTGTTAGCCAGTAAAAAGATACTGTTTCCAGTTCAGTTTGGGCCTTAGAGCTGGGGCAGTGCTTTCAGGCTGAGTTATGTTACCTGCCTGTTGTATCCCAGCATTCCACAAGGGTAGAGCATAAGCTATGTGGGCGGACACAGTGACGTTAGCATTTAGCTGCCCAAGTAGGCCCTCTGGGCTGACAGTGAGAAAAACAGAATTCAGCTGGCTGTGACAGGGTCTACTGAACATCAGGGTAAGAGTAAATGAAGCGGTACAGTACAAAAAGGGATGTGAGGCTAGAGCGGATAAACTGGAGGGGCAGCTCTAAGGGGGTGCGAGCTTACTGGAGACTATACTCATAAAAGACAGCTCATGTATCAGAGGTCTATGTGTGTCTCTGCTTTAATTCTCCTCACAAGAAACATTACAGGAAGTCTCAGCTTCTCAAGGATGTATTATTAATACACAACACTTAATTAAACTGGATAAGGGAAATAAACTTTAAAGGCATTAGACACCCATTATGCTTAGATCAGCTAGTTTGCTGTTATGTTGTTGCTATGTGTTGCTGGAATATTCATTAAAATAATGTTTATTGAGTTTACCTGGGGGCGGCACAGTTGAGTGTTGGTTAGCACTGTTGCCTCGCACCTCCAGGCTTGAGGCTCAATTCCCGCCTTGGGTCTGTATGTGGAGGAGTTTGCATGTTCTCCCTGTGCTTGGTGGGTTTTCTCCTGGTTCTCCGGTTTCCTCCCATAATCCAAAAACATGCAGGTTAGGTTAATGGTGTGTCCTAATTGTCCTTAATTGGATACAGTGGTATAGCAGATGATTGACTGACTGATTTGACCTGGGGCCTTCAGTTTAATGGTCCAACCATCTGCCAGCAAAAGTCGCATATTACCATTGATATTTAGTGTTATATTCAGTCAGCTGGATGAAAAGGAATGTGCATCATAGAAATGGCAAAGATACAGCACAGTGTAATGATCAGGAGACTCAAGACAGTCATATAGGACTCTATGTGCAGGAAGGGTTTATTAGATGACAATTACAAGGAGGCAGGACAATAGGATATGGTGAAACAGGAGGTAATGACCATCTAAGTACAGTAAGAAAGGTACAAAGCACAGGCATAAAGACCAATATCTAGCAACCAGCAGGCAAGGAATTAAACAGAAGGGTATAAATAGGGAGCTCAGGGAAACAACAGACACTTATACAATTAGAGGTGCAAGGAAGGAGACAGAAAGACATAGAAATTCCATGTACTAGACAGGACAAGGAAACTAGAAATATACCACAGAACAGGTCCAGGCAAGTGACAGAGAACCACAAGAAGAGTAAACACAGAATGCTTTTTCTGTGTTCCTTACCAGTGTTGTTCTTGTTATTAATGGAGCATGTAGTTGCGAGTTCATCACGTGTTCAAAGTACACAAAATTATGTTCCTTTTTGTCCATGTGTGGGTCACTACAAAGTGCTACTTGTGATGTGCATGATAAACCGCTTATGGATTAGTTCATAGTGTGAACGTAGGGGATATTTATTATCTGATTGGCATTTGTCAGCCTTGTGTTTTAGTGCTCATATGTGTCATCTTGGTGTTAGCTGCAGTCAAAAGCTGACCCAAGTAACCCTGTGGGAAGAGACATGCCAAAGATAAGATCTGCAGAAGTTCTGGCAGCTTTCCATTGAACTTGAAGTCATATGGCCAAACAAGATAACTAGATATATAAATAACTGCATGACATCAAAAAATGATTCCTGTGCTTGTCCTTTTAAAGGTGGGAAGCTGTGATCAGCCAGGCATAATTACTGCTTAGAAAAAGCAAAACAGTGTTTGAGGTTAATGTATTTAAACAATAAAAAGGGTTCAAATGACAAAAATTCAGATCCCCACTCACGTGTTTAACCCGTGATTCTGCTGAAGAACTGAAATCCACCCTGACAACTTTCAAAACAATAAAAAATATTATAAAGAATTTAAACACATACACACATCTATAGTGCATGTGCAATAATTTCCTATTTAGATATTCATAATCTAAATGTACACGTGTGCAGAATCAGAACACAACCTCTGCAAATTCTGAAACCCTGCTGTGCATGAATGGCCTGTTTTAAATACTTTTAAGTTGTCTTTCTTTGAGTGGTAAAGTGAAGAGGGGAACCTGGAGTAAAGCTAAAAATTGGACGATTCCAGCATGCTAAGGATTTCACAATCTCAGACCGGACACACAAAAATGAATGAGGAAGGAGAGGTTTGCCAGATAATCAGCGTAAACTTGATACATTTCAATAAGTCCTTTTGCCATCTGTATCTGGACATTTTAAAGGAAATGCATGCTTAGAAAAGTATCTCAGAAAGGTATTTTTCATAATGATGTTCCAGTGCCGTTTTCTGAATGTTCACTATTTTGTTCAATGTCACAGAGAGGTATATTTACCATCTTTGCAATGTCACTGAAAAAGGGGGTATTCTTACTTAGGTGGTGTCATATCATTGCTTGTATGATAATCAACAATGTCTTCTCTCTCTGCTTGCAGATCACTATGGGTATGGTTGTGAAGCGCCGGAAGTGTGTGAAGACAGAAGTCTGCTCACAATGAACTTTTGTTGTCTAATACATTTAGTGCATTCACTGAAACAGATGAGGAGATACCTGTGATGCTGTGTTTGTGGGTAGACCTGTCCTTATACTCCTTGTGACATGGAAATCATTGCTGTTGTTCCTTGGTAAACCAGGCCCATTTTACATTTCATTTTTTTGCATTACATCTGAACACAGAAGGCATTTTCAGTGTAATACCTCTCGTTTAGTGAGAAAACCAGACAGTATGAGTTAATTTCCCCAATACACCCCTGACTGATATAGTTCTGAGGTCCCTCCCCCTATTACCATATCTGTAACTACATTGGTCCTCCCTTATCTGTGGTTTAGTTTTCCATGGTTTCTGTTACCCATAAAAAAGTTCTCAAATCATAAGCAAAAATTTTTTAAATCATATGTCGTGGTACTTAAGATCTGCAGTAATGTAACAAAAATGGACCGTGAAGGAACAGAGACTAGGTTGAGTCTACACATAGGAACATTTATTCAGACAAAGTAACAATACACAGAGGGTATCCAGAAACATAAGCAAACAATCAACACTAACACAGAACAGTCACAGGGCTACAACAGCTGGCAAGGTACTAACACAAAGGCAGGGCTTAAATAGGGAATATTAGGAAATGAGAAACAGGTGAGAGCAATTAAACAAAAACGACAGTGCACAGGGGAAATAAACATGACACAATAGTGAAACGGGTACAAAGTGGACACCTGATGGACACAGAAGGGTATGACAGGCACAAAGTGTTGTAGGTAAGAACAAGTGTTCTATTCATGAAATTGTGAAGAGGGAAAAAGAAATTTATGCTAGTTTCACTACATGCATAGGAAAAAACATGGAATTTCAATATACTTCCATGGTTAGTTATGGTGAGTTATGGAGCATATGCTCTACCTATGAGATCAATCAAGTTAGGTTCTCCAGGCAGTTTGTTTAACTTCTAGGTACCTGGGTTTAGCTATCATTCTGGTCCAATGTGTCACAGTAGCTATTGCCATGAAGTTGTTTTGGGCTAGATATGTCAGTTCCTTGAACAGATCCAGAAGAATAAAGATATCAAAGCAACAGAGAGAACAAGACCCAGGACTTCACACCACAGATCATTGGGTTACCAAGATGTCCCACTGTTGGGTGTCACTCCCAGATGTGTGACACACCCTAATCAGTCCAATTATTACTCATTGACAGTACCTGAGATCACTCATTCTATCAAGCTGCTTGCAGTACTTAAACAGTCCGGCAGCAGACAGTCACTATAAGGTATTGTTCCAAGGAATATGGTCAATTATGACTATGCCATTAACACATTGTTCTCTTTTTCCTGCTGTTACCCTGCCGGATGGTCCTGCCTCCTTCCTTCTTCAGCCCTCGTTTACCCTGCTGTTGCCTTCATGGATTCCTCTGCCTTTTTCTGATCCTGGGCTCATTTGAAAACTCTGATCTCTGGCTTGTGTTTCGGAACATCATCGTTGGCATCAGTGAAGTTTGTGCTCTGTGATTGGATCCCACCCACTATCTGCTGTGTTCAATAAATCCATGCATAATCCCAATTAAAAAGCTATATAATTTGTTAATGCCAAGAGTTGCAAAAGGCTGTGAAGGTGGTAAACAGTGGCTATATGAGCGATATCGAGACTAAGATCAAGAACAGGACCTTGGCACAGAAGAAAGAAAATAGAATGGAAATTTTTTATTAGTGGGTTTAGGGGTTAACAAAACAGGACAGTTTCAGTTTCATAAAAAGATCACTTTTGACATAGAACACAGTCTGCCATTCCTGCACAAAAGCTAAAGAAACAAATATCATTGTGCCCATTAAACTGAGGTGATCCTGCCAGGCTCGAACTTGCAAAGCCACAACTCAGTCAGCCTCATTGCACCCAGTTAACTGGATCATACCTGTCATAAATTTTTAATAAGAACAGACAAAAACATTAAGCATAATGCAAATTCCTAAGTGTGGTGGCATGACACTGGTATTTCGGTAATGTCACTGTACCAAAAAAATGCACAATGGATTGTGCGGGGTTCTACTCGAACCAGGAATACAGCCCAATCGGCAGTTGTTTTTTGCACTTGTGCAGAGATGATACGAGAAGAGTACATGTAACCACACAGAATGTGTGCGTGCATGCATTTACCATCAAATAACTCCTGCACTACAGTATTGACACTTTCAAAAACGACTGCTTGCCTGTATAAGCCGTGAAAGAATATAAGAAGTAAACAAATAACCACTAAAAAAGTGGTTAGAAGAAAAATAGAAAAAACAATGTGGTTGATATCTGGTGGAAAAATGTTTTGTGAGAGACTCCACAGGTGAGTCAGCAGAATTTAACTGGTGTTATTGGGAAGTGGTTGGAGGTTCCGCTTTCGTGTCTGATGTTCTATATCGTGTCCAGTCTTATGACTAGGAGTGTATTTTTAGGGAGGAGTCTGTGTCCTTTCACTGCCACCCAACAGCCTGTGCAGTCAATAACAGCGTTAAAATAAACTCAGAGTTTCTCCTGAGTGAGTGAGGTTGGCAAGGCCTCCCTAGCAAAATCACATACATAGTCACTCTGTGTTTTGGACCAGTTCAGATCGCGGCATGAGCCCTCAGCAAGTTCCAAACCCAATGACAACAAAGTGGACGTAAATTAAAGAATTATTAAGCCAATGAAAATATGTTTTATGGTGAGCTCATGAATTCAGGACAACGTGAAGTAAAACTGCAGTTATGAGAGTTAGCTGGGGGGCTTTGATGGCCAGTTCTACCTGCTGAGGGATTATGGGTGACAGCAGGTGTCCACATTAAACTGTCACGCATAGGGAGCCCTTGCAGGACAACACAGTTTGTAGTAAATCCGAAAAAAGCAACTGATATGATGTAATAAACATGTAACACAACCAGTGTGGTTTCCTACATTAAGCGTATATCAGCTTTGAGATCGGAGAGCTTTTGTAACGTGCCCTGACTGTGACATTCAAGCCCATCTTTGTGAACTCGTTTTGTTCCATGGCAGTTTGCCAGAGCTACTCTGAATGTCTCTATTGTGATGCAATGCGATACAATAATGTGTTATTTGTCATTATCAATTGCATATATGTTACTAATTAAGACGTTACTAAAACACCACTGGGATCTTCCTATTACTAGTGTTGCAACCGTTGCCTTGCAGTTTGCTCTTGGCCTGCGAATGACATCACCCTGAAGAACCAGGAACATGGGCTCTTTACAATGGCAGCCATTGCGAGGGTCTTTTCCGAAGCTCTACACCTGCAGCTGTCATAGTGCCATCCATTAAACCACCACCCTGCCCCTCAAGCAACATGTACGTTGCCATGGCAGCACTACAGGGTTGCCCAGGCAAGATGGTATGATGGTTGACATCACTGTACATAAGAGCTTGTTCACTGAAGCCTGCAGTGACCTTTGAACTAAACCATGTGAGTTTTTGGTCCTCTGACCCAAAAATGGCTGTGATTCTGCAGTGTGGGCAAGAGTGCATATTGGATTTAGAGAAGGGGCACATCGTCATGGCACGGTGTTACACGCATGACCTTTATGTGTTCTCCTCAGGCAAAGTACAGCCAATCACGATGGTGTAGGAAGAGCAGACAGAAATGTCAACGTGGTTGGCCTCCAAGAAGGCATTGATGATTACTTGACACTACAATAGATTTGTAGATAAATTTGTAGATACACTACATTATTGACAACTATGATAACTTATCTTTTCTTAAACATATTGTGACTTTCCTTTGTATACTGAACAGACACAATTGACAAAAAAAGATTATTCAGGTAAAGCAACAATTACAGTAGCAGCTGACACAAGCAAGGTCAGGGTTCTAACAAGCACAGTGGGGGCAGACAGTAATAATCAATCTGGGCAGCTGTGCTCTGTGGGTCATTCTTGAGGTGGTTACTGCAACCAGTCGCACACACCTCCAGCCCGGCAGAGCTTTATGCTGTAGAGGTCAGGGCAGTGAAAGGGAGAACGGAGTCATGAGAGCGGATGGATGGACTAGACTGGGCAGGGGGGTGGTATGAGGGCACATGTAATGAAAGCTTTTGATCACTTTCTTTCCCCTGCCTTTAACACACACACACACACACACACACACACACACACACACACACACACACACACACATACATAGAGAGAGCAAGACAGCTGCAGCTAGGCCTGCTTTGAATTCGTGCGCACATTTTAATTTCAGTCCTTTGTACCCTGCTCACAGAGCACTGGAAGAGAACCACTTCTAATTAAACAGCTTTATTTCCTTCCCATGGTATTTTACTTTGAAGTATGCCAAACCAATTGCTTACTGATGACAGATTTTTCTTCATATTCCAAAAACAAATACAAATTGTTCTTTGAAAAGGCAGTGTGATGCTCTGGATTTAATATTAATGCAAAAAGTTGAAGCTGGATGCTCTACAGCACAATACCATGAAAAGTGATTAGTGTTGCTTGTCTACAGATAGAAATATAAACTTTCACATAAAAGGGCCTGGAAAACAGCTGACTGCAACTACAGCTGTGTGTTCATGTCAAAACAATTAAAACAAAACTTTTTATCAGAAAAAGATCAATAAGCTTCAGCAATGAGTTTATTTTACAGTTGAATACATCATCTGCAGGTTAAATTATAAAATAATATTTTAAAGTTAAAGTTAACCTGTAACTCAAAGACCAAAAATGTGTCGTGTCTATATGTGCAGTGCATGGTGGGTATCTGAGATCTGAGAACGGAAAACACGAACATAGTTTACAGCTGCTATAATAACAAACTGTTTGTTATTATGTTGTTATTGTCTGTTTTGTACAGTCATGTGTGGGGTGGCAGTAGGGTCATGAACTTAAAACTGTGCACTTTCTCTCCATCAGTGCTTACATCTACTGACTGTTTTTAGTGGTTCTCCACACCACAGCAGAGTCAGGACAGCCAATGCTTGGCCAATCAGGACCGTGAGCTGTGACTTTACGTCAACAAGCGTTCCCTTAAATCTGACAGCTTCAGGCAGGGGATTTGTTCACCATTGTGTTAGCGATCGGTTACGCTGAAAATGGGCCATTTTCAGCATCAATTGCCCAAGGTTCGAGGAAGCTCAGTAGGCCTCCAGAACACGTTTTTACAAAGCAGCACCAAGCTCCAAAGCAGTTTCTTGTGCTGTGGGCCTCCATAGCTGGACAGCTGATACACAGCTTAGTGAGCTGCAGCTGGATCTCCCCAGGGCCAGCGGAGTGGGTCGGGGCCATTACAGCGCTTGCATCATGAAATGAAGGGGGAGGGCCTAGCAGGACCCATGAGCTTTGCAGGGAGGCAAAGAGTCAGCACGTGCGGGAGAGCGAATGAGATCAAACTGTCAGGCAGTGGCAGGGGACGTTGAAACTGCCTCGTCAGATGAGACCGGCCTCTTAACTTCAGTCCAAAGGCTAAACTCCAGTGGGCCGCGGGCCAGAAAATGTCAGCAGTGCTGTGTGTGCCTGATCCTGGAGATAACCGGTAGGCATACTGGTGGAACAACCCCCCCAACCAATAGGCTGTGCCACACGCCCATAAATTCAGGGGGGAGGGGGGCTTCTGGAGGCCTGCCTGAAGCAGCCCCCACAGCACTGAGGCCTTCAGCCAGAACCTGGTCCCAGAGACAGGCCATTCAGAATGCACGTCCCCCATTGATATGACCTGGCCGTTAGCCAGTCCTCAGCTGCCCTGAGCATCCTGGCAGACCTCACTGGGGTTGGGAGTGCTGCTCGATGCTATGGAGGGGCCATATCTCATGTCTTCATGTATTCTCTGAGGTACAGTTGCAATCACGCTTTCAGTGGTTATTTAGCACTAATACCCAGGTTCTCCTGTACTTCTCCAGTTTTCACCCTCTCATGCCTTCATAGCATGGTCACTTACTATCATGCTCCCTCCAGTAAGCATGCACTTTGGACTATTTCTGCAGCTCACATTTCTGGTCAAAATCACATTTTGTTAAGAGCCATGAATAAGGTGAGAAGGTGGGTTATGCAGAGAATAAACTTGATTCCAGGTGGTATCTGCAGCAAACCTTTGGATGAGCTCACAAATGACAAAATATCAAAAAGCAAAAACACGGTAATAACAGGACATTCTTGGTAAGGAACATCTTCAAACCACAGCTTCAAAGCATTTTTACAGTGTGACATGATCTTCTTCCATATTTCTCTGCTATGTCATGGGTTCCACTTTCCTCAGAATTTAGTGGAACTGCGGTGTTGTTATGAAGCTTTATTAAACTCTGTCTGCTGCAGAAAGCTGTTTCCTGCTAACATCAGTTCAGACCATTCCCGTATTGCCTGTTCTGAGGTCTACATCAGTGCCACCTTGGGTCGCACGGTAACCCGCAGTGCAGCTAGCCTGATAAGGTCAAATCAGGACAGGACTCAGCAATGTATCTATCTGGCTCAACCCCCAAGGACACACCAGGTTTCTGTCTTTCCCAGGCACACAGCTGAGTAATCAAACAGGGCTTCTGTGCCGGCTGTATCTCAGGAACCTGAAACTGGAGCAGTTAAGGAACATAACTAATGATCAAGAAAACCAGGAGCACATTTCCTGAGCATGTACTGTGGGTACATGCAATTTCCAGGCAGCTTCATCTATATCTTCACACTATGAACAGACTGAGAAACCAATTACAGGCATGTTATATACATCATAAATATACTCTTAAATTGAATATATTATCTCTGAAATTCTCAGCAGTTATCTGCTATTTTAGTTTTTTTTTATAATTTCAAGGTAATTTACCTTATTGTGTGCTAATCAATTAAAATGAACGATTAAAATAATTTCAAAAATAATTGTATTGAAAAGGTAAAAGCAGACTGAAACTGTTGCTTTATATTTTCTGTCAGCTAGAAATATTGACATGACCTTTTCTCCTTAGGACTCTTTGCCACACTTGAGTGGCTGTACTGTAACAGAAGAGAGTATATTCATAAGCACCTGTTTTTATGAAGACCTTTATAGCTTTGTGTTTGATATAGGATCTCCAGAATAACCACAACCTTTCCTCCGGTTCTCAGAGAGCCGCCATTGTCGTCAATTACAATATGCTCTCTGTCTTTCACAGATGTTCCCAAGATAACGTCGCCTCCTCAGACACCTGAGCTTGTCTGTCAGGCTCATAGATCAGGACCTGCCTAATGTTACAGTGTTTGTACTCACTGGGCCTGGCGTGCTGAACACACCTCGCACTTGCGCCAAGTTGCCATTGGAGAACCTGTGCCCCACCCCTGTAGTATATCTCACATGGCCAGAAGTTGCTTATGGGCCTTGGCTAGGCCATGCTTTTCTCCCTTAGGGTGGAGCGAAGAGCCCTGTGTCCTTTTACCCCATACTCACACAACGCTAGATTTCTTCCATTGGTGCAAAGCTGGAGGTGGAGCAGGACGTTGGTGTACAGATGTCACTAACTGCTCCATGGAGAGACTGATACCAGCCCACATCGACAAGGCTCACACCAAGGGTCCTAAAGTGACCTGCGGCTCCATTACAGACTTGAAAGCCATTATGAGGCATAGCTGGACAAAGGGCAATGTCAAATGGTAATCTCGGAGGCAGCTGAAACAGAGGAGCGCATGGCTTTCTTGAAATTTCTACTGTGTTAATCAAATAAATGAGCAAACAACAGCCACGCAAAAGAAAACCACCGCAGTGCAGCATCGTGAACTGACCGATTGTTGCTTTTATTGTTCTGTTCAATAACATAGAAGACTAATGTGTGATTGCATCATGCCCGAGTGTCATGATTAGCATGTTTTTCCTGGCAAAAACCTTGCCAGTGCCTTCTTACCTATAAATATGAGAGACATTTGTGTCAGTCTGAGGTAAACACAAGAAAGGCCGGAGTGGTTTGGTAACATTGTTGCTCCAGCAGGGATTCACAGCATTCTTGGCTGCTGTTCTGCGTACACAAGGTGCTGCCATCTTTATCCTTCATCATTGTCATCATAATTGGACACTGCGGTCATCGTATCCCTGTGGGAGTGTTTGCTGGAAAGTTCTGAAAGAGGTCTTCATCTGTTGTGACCTCCTAAGGGTTAGGAGGACTGTGTCAGTATTTTAGGGTGAAAGAAGGTAGGAGCTGGAGGTTGACACCTGCACAAGGAGAAGCAGATTTGAGAGACTCTTGTTGCACATGCACAGAGGCCATCCCCAAACAAAAGACCATCAGCAGTGCAACATGCACCTTCCTCCTTCTGAGAACTGCCGTCACATAGAAACACACCATGCCTACACTGCACTCACATCCACATAATCAACACATCGTCACGTTGTGACTGTAAGGAGTGTCCTGGGATAGTTGTCAGGTTGTTAAACCCTTGAGGATTTCAGTTGATGATGAAGACAATCGAGCAAATCCTGAGTAATTATCTCCTGTCTGGACTGTGGTTTCTCCAGTGTTGTGCTGCTGTTGCGTGGGGCAAGGCCACGTCCTAACAAACACTTGTGCAAATACAGTGGTTTGAATGTGGAGGCTAAAAAGAATTACCCTTTAGGGTTAGGGGATCAAGAAAACTTCCAGGGCCTACTTCACTGTTAACATCTTTAATCCTCTGTATTTATCCAGCACACATATGCACATATGTATATGAACACAGACCTCTTTAGAGACACAGACAAGACCCCTAATTTACCAAAAGGCTGTCTTGAGATTGGTAGACTATCTTTGCATTTCCCTTGTTGAACTGTTACATAATCAAGGTCTGAAAGTATTTATGCTAATTGGCCCAGACATGGTAGTGCTTAAATTAAAATCCTCATATTACTTTAGGAAGCCTTACACTTCAACACTAAACAGCTTTGACACTGGTATTGGCAAAAAAGTAGTAGTATTTACTTTTGTTTGTGGTCACATTGTCCCAACTTATAGTGCAGTATTTCTGCTGCTTTTACAACATGGTGATAAGCTGTTTTCCACACGCTAGGTGCTGAACGACTTATACAAGTATCTTATGAATTAAATTCTTCAACACCACTTACGGCGTTAAGCTATATTGCTTTCTTGTTTTCTCTGTCTTCTGTGGTTTTCTGTTCCACCTTTTTCTACCTCAGAAAACACCCCCAGTAAAACAGCTGATGAAAGGTTGAAAGAAAAACACAATGAATGTGGTTAAAAAAGGCTTGCTCTGTTTAGCGCTGGAGACTGCCAGCTTCGAGGAGCTGCTCCAGCGGGAGAAAGCTGCAGGGGCGTAATCACTTGGACACGTTCTCAAGTGTTAGACAAGTAAAAATGGACTCGCGCCTCCGCAGAGAGGAGACAGGATTGAGAAAGAATGCTGAGCAGCATTAGCTGGTTACTGCTTCTGAAGAAGAAAAAAAAATGTAATGGATGTGCAAACACAAAAGATCCAACCATTCAGCTTGCAGTTAATTTTACTAGATCATGAACAGTCCATGCGAGAAACGTTTTGTCATGTTTCACACTGGATGCCAGGATACTCTACACTGGCACGGGTTACTGTACATAATAAAGACCTCCAGTGGGTCAAGTCATTGATGAGGATTAAAACCAAAGTATCTTACTCAAATTACACTTTTTTGTGATTATTCCTTTCAATGCAAAGCAAATTTAAATGATGAGATATACAAATGTTTACCTATTGTAGCTGAACTTAAAAACACTTCTAGAAATGTGTGTAGAGACCTTTAGGAGCTGTTTAGTCTAATCAGTTTAACCGTTTTGCTGGCAAGGGCCTACAGAGTAATTTACTAAGGGCTGTCAAAAAACCAAATATTAATAACCCTTAACATATTGCACATCCTCAGTCATTTAATATTTGAACTACTGCAAGCTATTTATTTAATTCAATTTTATCTAATCAATGGAGCAACTGGATGTAGACTAGAGCCCTGATCAATTTTTGGTGCCCTAGGCAAGATTTTTGCTGGTGCCCGTTACATTTTTCTTCTACCCTCTGTAGAGGTGCCCCTATGGACAGACAGTGGCCCTAGAATTTGCCAATACAGTTTATGCCCAGGGCCGGTTCTGACAATAACGCATGCCTCCGTCATGCACGCTTCTGTCATGCGCTCCACGTAGAGTTTACACATGCAACGCTACGCGGGAACCGACATATTGAAGCGCAGTTGAGTACTTGGTAGGCTGCACTGTTTGCTCACAATCACGTGTAAATTATGACATCTAGTGGCTCAGCATGTGAAGTTTACAAAGGAAACTGGCAAAATTTGCTCACGTAAAGTTAAGCTTAAACAGTCTTGTGACGTCTTAACTTGTGGAGCAGAGGTAAGCTTCGCTCAAGTAGGCTAAGCGATTTTATTGGGCTGTGTATGGTTGCTGCTCTGTTAGGTGGTTGAAAATCTTGTGTTTCTTTTCCACAAAGAATCGTTTCAACTGTCGTTGTGGCATTGCCGTGTTGTATTAATGTGAGGGGCGTTAGACATTTCGTTGTTGTTGTTGTTGTCAAAGCAGACTTTTATTTTCTGCAAGAGATTTGGACTAACATCTTGACGGTGTAAATTTAGGAATGTATTATTGATGACCAAGGGAGATATTTTAGAAATAATTTTATTATTATTATTATTATTTTCTTGGTGACATTTATGGCCCCATTGGGATGCAAAAATAAAACAATTAATTCATACCAACATTTCAAAAACAGCCATCTGGATGTTTAACCATCTTTAACAATGCTAAACTGATTCTAGAAAGGGACTGAATTAGCAGCCCAGTGCTTGACAGTTTTCCTCAAAGACAGTGGAAAGGCCCTTAAGATTAAACTGTTGTGATGTACAGTACATTGATACAACAAAACACAGCAGTATAAAGAAATTAATGTGTTTAATGAATTACTGCAATTTAATATTCCAATGAGTGGTATGCAAGGACACATTTCAAAAGCATACAACCAAAAAGTACAGCACCATTTCAGTGTTGTGAATAAAGCAGTTGTCTTTCCCAATGTAGATACACTCTAAGAATTTCATAGCCAGATTTAATAAGACATAAATAAAAGAGTTTAAAGACAGACCAATATTTTTAAAATAGCTTTCCACTTACCTTTTTTACCTTTCTAATGAATTCCACAGTGTAAATAAATGCAGCATCATAGACTGTTATACACACATAATTTTTATGATCGTAAATATAGACATTCTGTATACAATTGAACCCCACAATATACATTATAAAACACTATCCGCAGTCTGGTCCATTAGCTCAATAGCTACGTTTCTCCGGGAAATATTTGTTTATGAGGGACATAAAAGTACGAATTGCTGTTTATATGAACTGATATTCCCATTCGCCAGTAGATGGCGCATCAAACTAAAACATTCTTCAGCATACGTACACTTTACAAGTACATGTGAATAATGTGCACTGTTTTCTTTGTCATGTGTTCATTTTTTAGCTGTTTTCATTCTTGAAAATATAAATGTAATCTTGAGTCATGACGATGGTAAATTGTTGCTTGCGCTTGTTTTTAGAGAATAACCGTTCACCAGGAAACGCGAATATCTCAGCAGGACTTAATCATTTTTGAACATTTTGGGCCACCGTTGGTGTAGTAAACATGGCGTCGGACGACGAGGCAGAGGGAGATTTTGTGACTTATGGAATCCCTTTAGAGCCGCTCGAAGAAGGTAATGTTGCATTCCTTTTTAAATTTTATTTTAGGTCAATAAAGATCTAGGTTTAGTATATAAAAAAGGCTGTTATCTGTTATTATTTTACCTTCTTGTGTCCCTATGTATTCAAATTGGCTGTCACAGCTTGTTTACTGCTTGCAAAGATGATAACGTTTGAATAGGCATTTGTGTGCAGTAGCTCACATAGGGTTTCATTAGTCAGTCACGAGCTTCACCATTCAAAGTTTAATATAATTACTGTAATTTTATATTTGTAATTTTCTGATTTGTGAAATTTGTTTTAGCGATCGACAATTAGGCGAATAGCCCATGATTTTTAAACAGTAAACTTCACAATCTGACAACTTTAAAGTGTGATATATTTAGCAAATTACAGTACATACGTATTGTGAGTATGGACTAAAGACCTTCAATATTGTAGAAAGTAATATAGAATTTAATTGATCCATCTTAACCTATATAGTTCCTTTAGGTTTTTGTGTGTGTGTGTGTGTGTGTGTCTGTGTCTTAGTTTTAGGATACTGTACATGTATTTTCGTGTTTGAAATATCACCCTAATTATGCCTAATTTTTTTCCCCACCCAATGAAGATGAACCTGTTAAAAGGCCGGTACCTCTTCATGAACAGACAGTCAAAGATGAGAAGGGTCGTTTCAAACGGTTCCATGGGGCTTTTACTGGTGGATTTTCAGCAGGCTACTTCAACACTGTTGGCTCCAAAGAAGGTTTGTAATGGCTTTCCCAGAATGATCTGGTCTTTTGCAGTTTTAAAGTCAGAAAACGCCTTTAGGAATGTTGTCAATTTGTGAACTTTGGCTGCTTGGTGTGTTTTGTAGGATGGACACCTTCAACATTTGTGTCATCTAGACAACAGAAAGCTGAGAAAATTAATTTCAGACCTGAAGATTTTATGGATGATGAGGTATTCTCCTTCATCTCGATATGTAATCCTTACATTATTTTCAGTAGTAGATACCATTCCATGTCTGGTTAGGTGAACACCTGTCTGATAATGGTAATGCCACCAGCTAAGGCATACCCCACCCACAATAACCTTCTAAGTCTCAGTTCTTTCTCTCAGTTCTGTGTGTGCGCATTAGCTCTTTCAAACTCCAGTCTGTCCCTGATATTCCAGCAGTGGAATTTTTTTTCTCTTGATGTTCCTTATTAGTGTCTTGTGATAATTCAAATTCAGATGATATTTATATGCTGTAAACCTAGAGAACCAGTCTGTATCAGATGATATTCAAATAATGTGTGTAAAATGTGAATTGTTTTTTATTAGAAAGCTGTTATAACATTTTTAAAATCACTGGAATAGCCAAAGTAAATCATGTGCAGATTTTTTTGGTATTTCTTTTGTTCAGACAGTTTTGTTTTAATATGAGGACATTCATATTTGTGCTGATTCAGACTTGCAATTAGTAGAAGTGACTGCAGAATGAGTAAATTAATGTGCATACTGGTATTGAGGTAACAGATTACTTTTAAAACAAGACTAATTCCTGCCTCTTGCACTAGAAGGTATAATTTAAGATTTTCTTTTGCCATAAGCATTTATATTTAAATTATGGGACTATCTGTGTATTGTACACGTTATCACTGTATGTGTAAGTGCTGCCCAAAGCTCTGACAGGATCAGTGACTCAAAGACGATCTCCCAGACTGGTTTGCATCTACATTTCAATTGGCATTTAATTCCCCTCTTATTTGTATACATCACATTCATAAAATGGTATGAAATTGATTTGTAGGATTTTAGTGAGCATGGGATAGCACCCAGAGAGATCACTACGACTGAGGACTTTGCTTCAGGACGTAGGGACGAACTGAGGGACAAAGCCCGTTCCTTAAGCTCTCAGCTGGCCCCCATTCCTGGAGATACTGTCTTAGAGGACCTCATTGCACCAGCCAGGTAATATACACTGTTACTCTTATTTCACATCACCGTTGCCTCGTACCTCCAAGGCTGAGGGTTCGAATCTCAGTCGCTGGGGCTGCACAAGCCAATGCATGCTTAGTGCCAGTCCCAAGCCCAGATGAAAGGGGAGGGCATGTGGTGTAAAAACCTGTGCCAAGCCAATATATGGATTGTTAGCCAGGGGTGTCTTGATCTACTGTGGTGCCTCCCCCCCCTCACAAGCAGCAGCCAAAAGTTTATTATGACATTGACCCTCAATTGTTCTGCCTCAGAATGGAACCTTTGTAAGTCCAAATTCAGCCTTGGCATGCTGCATTGCTGTTTTCTTACAAAAGAGAAATAAATTGGTCTTCATTTTCATGTTGAATTTGTACTTTTCTGTTGTAGCTCAGTGCTTGGTTTTGATTCATGTCTTGACATTGGCAGGCTGTCATGCAGAGGAAGTCTGCTCCCCACTTTTCTGTTGAAAGGTTACTGTGTGCCCTCTGTTTGCCAGGACATCAGTAGGTGTGGAGATGCTGCGAAAGATGGGCTGGAAAGAGGGGCAAGGTGTCGGACCCAGAGCTAAGAGGAAGCCCCGCAAGCAGAAAGTTGGTGGGTCCACAGCTTTATAAGTGACAAGCTAGGACTTAAAAATAAAAAAAAACCCATTTACAATGATCTGTATGGTATACATGTTGAATGTGAAGGGTCATTAGGGTCATGCCTTTGATTCTGCCATCGGTTCAGCATTAGAAACTTAACCGATCCCTGTGTGTTCACAGCTCAGTGCGGTTTGGCTGTAGTAAAGGGCTTCTGTTTCTCAACAGATGGTGGGGCCAAAGTTTATGGCTGTGCCCTTCCACCAAATGGCTCAGAGGAATCTGAGGTAATCATGCATTTCCATGCCACTAATAGAGATGTTATTGGTGGTTAGAGAAAAGAAACCAGTGTGCAATATTGCTTTTTTTTAACAGAATTTCAACACTTGTGTTTTTGGTCACCTAGGTGTATAGATAGTAAGTCTGTATTACCGTAGTGCCATTGATATCATATAATCGTTTGTTGTTGTACTGTGTATTAAATGATGCCTTATGAATTGATGGGATATTATTATATTTGTATACCTGTCATGCTTCTAAGATGCAAATTGCATTTGACAGGATGAAGATGATGAGTTTGCTCCGGAAAATGTGACATTTGCTCCAAAAGACATCACACCCATTGACTTCACTCCCAAAGACGACCTACATGGGCTGGGGTACAGGGGCCTTGACCCCCAGCAGGCTCTCACAGGCATGTCTGAAATGGGCCACGTTGACCTGTTCACTTTGGACTCAGAGCGAGCCAGCAGCCTGCTAGGGAACAGCAGACCGAGGCAGCGGCGGAGAGGTGCCATATCAGGACAGGTGGGCCTGGAGGGCTCTGAGCTCCATTGACACACGTCTGCCGCATTTCTCAGCCTTGCAGGCTGGTGTTTGGGGAGGGAAGTAGCTGAGTAGTCAAGGAACAGTCGCAAATGCAGAGTTTATAGTGTTGGTTTAGCAGTAATGAAATTTGCGGTGGTGTCACCACTGAAGGTCATTCATAGTGCCCTTGTTTCTTTTTGAAGGTGCACGTAATGTACTTTAAAAACATTTGTAAAGCTGAAATTTCCATAAACACTGAGTGTGAGCATTAGCGGACAAGAAGCGGTTTTATGGGTTTTTGTGATTGCTCTGTGCTCGGCTTGGCTGCAGGCGTTTGGCGTGGGAGCGCTGGAAGATGCGGATGAAGATATATATCACAGCGACGCCTTCTCCAACTACGATTCTGTCCTGGGGGGGGAGGAGCCCGGAGACGGGCTGTACGGCTGGACCGCCCCGGAGCAGTACAAGGCGAAGAAGAAAGGTACTCCGGGCATTTTGACATGGGGCTGCCGTGGACCTCGACATTACAGATGGCATACATTTGTACTGAAAATGACTGTCTGCCTTTCTCTGACAATGTGCATGAATGAGAGTACTGTAGGTAAATAAATAACATCTGCTGTAGGCTGTAGTCTATTTGTGTATTTGCAGAAGACTCATTTGTATAAACTGTTCTGCTCCTAAATTTGAGTGTTTTTACTTTATCTTTTTATAGAGGTAAATTCTTAGTAGCATAGCCTTTAATCTGATGAAATTTTGAATTTTGATGAATTTGCAGTTGAGAGTGCATCGTGAATGTACCCCCCCCCCCTCCAACTTCTGTTTCAGCACCTAGCAGAGACGCCTCCTACCTGGGTAAAATCCTGGAGGGCTTCACTTTGGCCACCAAGTCCTCAGAGCCCAAGACAGTAGGTGTCTCTTCTCTCGAGTCTGACAGACACTCATTAATCCTATATTTGTTCAGTATTTTGTGGTATTAATGTGTAGTTTCCAGTCTTTGACTAAGGACTTTGCCACTCATGCTCTTGTTTGCAGATATTCCCCCCTCCTGTGCTGCCCCCGAACTACAAGCCAGTGCACTATTTCCGACCGGTGGTGGATGTGGCCAGCGCAAGCCCTCTTGTGGTCCAGGCTCTGAAGGCATCGACAGGACAGCTGTCCCAAGACACGGCCGAGAAGGGACGGCACCACATGAATGCCTCACAGAGGAGAGAGCTCCTGGGGGAGTCCACTCTGGAAGGTACTGATATGTCCATGCCTGGCCAGATAACCCTCACAGTGAAGCCATTGTAGAAGTGCTACACCTCTGTATTGCTCAGTATAACCAGTAACCAGCAGTACAACTTCTAAGCAATTTAGAAAGCCATACCTGATAATGTAAGAATGTTGTGCCTGAAATGAAAATGTGCATCCACTCAGTTTAAAATCTTGCATCAAGGTGCACATCTGAAGCACGTATGGGTAGCACTGTTGCCACACACCTGCAGGGTGAATCTGACTCTTGGCACTGTGTGTAAAACCTGTGTAGAGTTTGCATCTTCATGTCTCCCCATGCCTGTGTGGGGTTCCTTCCACAGCCCAGACACGTACTGGTTAGGTTTATTGGACGCCCTTGAAATGCCCTTAGCTCATACACACGCTTAGTGATGGGTTGGCACCCTGTACAGGGAAATGAATGAATGAATGGATGGAATTCCTATCAGTGTATTATTATTACTATTTGAGAAAAATGAACTATTTTGTATTTGAAATAGTTTCATTATTACCCAACATGCTTTGCTGTTGAGTTTAGATTTTGTAATCATTTAAAAAATTCTCTCTACATGACTATTGCCTTTTCTGAGTTTTATTATTTGAGATTTCTCATAATTTCCTATAATGTCACTGTTCTGAAAAGGTAAGAGTTGTTTGATCATGGTGTTTAGGGACCATGAGTTTGCTAAGCTATCACTAATCATTTACATTAAAGGATGAAATGTGATCTGTTATTTAAAAAAATTTCTTTTGATCACACTCAAGAAATGTAGGGCCTATTGAAATATAGTCCTGTGTCAAAATCTTTAGAGCAGTGCATGAAGTTTGCGGTTCTCGTTATTTGAGATCCCTGAGTCATTTGGTGAGGGTTTGCATTATGAATTTTGAGTGTACTGCACGCTGTGGAGCAGGAGCGTCTGAGCGGCACGAAGACACGCACAGTCAGCTCTGCTCTGTTTGTCTACGGCTCCGTCTTCGCCCACTCTCTGCTCAGTGTCTTATGGAGTGATGAACATTTGTTCCTCTGTGAAAAATCGCCCAGAAAGTGCCGTAATGCTGGCAATAAACAGAAAAAAAAAAAAACAAGTTATTTTCAAGAATGCTGGAATGGATTGTGTCCTAAGCTATGTACAGAAAAAGTACTGTATGTACTTTGCTATAAAACGTTTGCTATAAAAATATAAAACGTTTATGTAAGTTTATTCACAAAGCTGGCATGACAGCCCGTCGATGATATAAGGGTGCAGCCGCAGATCGACTAACGGTATGAAAATATTTCTATCAAGACAACCTTAATGTCACTGTCATGACGTGCAGTTTCTAATACAGTACATTTTTGGTCCTTATATTTCTATGTGCAAAAGTTTCTCTTCTGATAATTTATCGGAATGGGACTTCCATACCTGCAGATTCGTCACAGCATCAGGGAGGCCGTGTACCCATCGTCTAGCCTTGGGACTCAGGAATGATGCTGAAATGTGCTTCAGTTTCCCTTCTCTTCCATCCAAGTGGTGCCGCTTAATTAGTACCGTCTGCCAGCTACGTGTCAGTCTCGAGCTGCCTAGAAGCACAACACTTTTGTCTAATTTGTTTGTCACATCTGTCGTGGCTTTATGAGGGTCTGTACTGTGAACATATTCCCAGTTGTCCACTTGTTTCTCCCTGTGAATTAATATTGGTAATGGTCCTACCAACACTATGAATGTTCATTCTTTTTTATGTCAAAGTGTGTACGTCACAGAAGATTGTTTCTTGAATTGTTGTCCATAGAATTACAACCGTTTTACACCACATTATACAGAGAATAGGGTTTTCGAGTTTTGAGAACAGTGTAACTAATTTGATCATAGTTGTGTGGATTTTATGAAAAATTAAAAAAAAAAAAAAAAAAACAATGTCCGTTGAAAGTAGAAAGAAATTACCAGAAGGTTGGTTGGGTCTAGTGAGCTGAGACCGTTTTGCTGCAGTTAACATGCCAGATGGGGCCAAGTTGCAATGATTTAAGGGCTGAATGTGCTAAACAACTTGATAAGTAGAAAAAGTGCTGACTTTAGCAGTATTTTTTTTTTGTCAAAGATGTGGCGAAATGGTGTTCTCTACCTTAAACCTACTAGAAAATTCCGGTCCTGTTTTTTGATCATTGATAATGAAGACTACGTCTGGAGAGAGAAAGTAAGATGCTGTGTGGAGACGTGTATGTTATTGGGTCTATGGGCATCTGTTAGATGAGAACAGGAAGGCAGTAATCTAATCTGAGACCCAACCTCCAGGACAGAAGATGTTAAAGCCACAGATGCTCTTAAATACTGCTCCTCAAACCTGGGTGGTTCCAGCACACACTGCCACAGGCCCTACAGAACTTCAAGAGCTTCCGAAACTGTCAGTCCCTTCATCTGCTCCTCACACCTATGATAAAGTGACACAGTACATTTTCTCATTGTCTTTGTCAAAACAGTTCACATTTTGTCACGTAGTGTAAAATCTGTGAAAACATATGGCAGTTACCGACATGGGGCTGTAGGCAGCGTGTTAGGTGGGAAAGTTCCATTGATAGCAGAATGTAAATGGTTGAACTAATCCTTAAAAACATGAGCTATTTAAAGTCACCTTTGATAAATGGGTTCAGCAAGACATTTTGTACTTTATCATAAGTAATTCTATATAAAAATGTAAGTAAGCAGAGTGCTGTAATGGGGTGTTTCTTTTTTTGTTCTTACGCTCTTGAATTCCCTCTGTCCTGTGCAGGTCCAAGTTCAGTGTTTGACATGTTGAGTAGTAAAGACAAGGAGCGACTGCAGGATATCCGCAAATCCACAGAGGAGAGGATGACCACTGGCTCCTCTGAGGATAGGCGGGCAGCCATTGTGGCAGCAGGCGTGGCTGCCGCCACGGCCAAGGCTTCCCAGAAAGCTCTCTCCAGCCGCTTTGAGGCTGCTGGCTCACAGGAGGCCCTGAACGCCTGGAGCAGTCCGACTGCCGAGACCTCCCACGTGTTCAGGCCCTTTCAGAAGGACCCAGAAAAACAGGCGCGCTATGAGCTTTACATCAACAGGCTCAAGCAAGGCCAGAAAGGTGACCTTCACACAGGAGCTCTGAACAGGGCTGGCGTCTCCAGCCCACAGTTTGACACATTTCAGGCTCAGATTATCTTAAGGCCACGAGAACATGGAAACACCAGAGGAAGACACTTACTGCCGTAATACAAATTTAAGTTCAGCAGTTACATGATTAGGTAAATGTTTGAGGTTCAGACTCTTGGTGATAGGAGTTTCCAAAACCTGCAGATTGGCTGGACAGGTAGGACCGATATCTGTGTTGTAGCAGGACGCGAGTGACGGGCAGAAGAGAGTTACTGCTGTAACTTCGTGTCGCTAACCACGTATGTGTGCTGCTTTGGCCCAGACGCGCTGGAAGGCAGTCTGGACCCCACCATGACAGAGTGGGAGCGAGGCCGGGAGAGGGATGAGTTTCTCCGCTCCGCCATGCTCTACAAGCCCAGCAGCTCCAGCCTGTCGTCCAGGTTCACCAGGGGCAAGCATGAGGATGACGAGGACAAAGTGGAGGTGGCCCGAGACCAGGAGGTGGGCTGGGACTTCCTGAAGTTGGGCACAGGTGCTTGTCTGCCTGTGAATGATTTGCTGTTGACTGGGGCTGCCTCTTTGTCCCTGGCAGAACGACGTGAATGACAAGCAGGCAGCAGTGAAAATGAAGATGTTCGGCAAGCTGACGAGAGACACCTTTGAGTGGCACCCAGACAAGTTGCTCTGTAAAAGATTCAACGTTCCTGACCCTTACCCTGGGTGTGTGTCAAACGCCTGGTTGACATCAGGATTATTGTTGGATCGTCAATCTCTCCTAGCCAGAGGTCTTGAATCTGTGTCCTCCCATTTCCAGGTCTGGGTTGGTAGGACTGCCCAAGGTCAAGAGAGACAAATTTTCGGTGTTCAACTTCCTGAACTTGACGGACAGCAGTCAGGGGGCTGGTGGAGGCATGGGAACCCAGAACCTGTACAAATCAGCTGCACCACATGGTGTGTAGCATCCCACAGGGAGGATGGTTTAACAGCCATTCGTTTTATACCATAACAGCCAAATACATCCAACATCTGTGGGCTGTCAGATGTTTATTATTGATCTACAGTACACTTGTATACCACCAGATGTTTTAAATATATTCAGTTTAATTTCTGGTTTTATAAAAAAAGATGATTTCACCTTTGGCCCTTTACACAAATTTTGTCATGAATTCAGTTCATTGACAGGCCCCGTAGCTGAATCTTTCTGTAATCCGTTTCTGTGAGTAAAAAGATGGCAGTAATTGTCTGCCACTCCTTGTGTTGTCCTGTCAGATGTTCCGAAGACAGCTGAGTCTGGTAAGAAGTCGAGGTGGGATGTGTCCACCCGGGCAAGCGAGCCAAAGGACGTCCTGAGCACGTTCCTGAGCGAGGCACGTAGTGAGGTGTCTGCAGCTCAGCAGGACTCCAGCGACCAGGCAGCACCAGCCCCCACCTCGCCAAAGGACCCCCCAGCTGAGGTGCAGCTCTGACACGCCAATACACATGACTGTCAACCATTCTTGTTTCTGCAGACACTAATGATGGAGCTCTCAATCTATTTCTGTCCCCCTCCTCAAAGTTGCCAGCTGAGTCACAGCAGACTCAGGAGGACCAGGAGGAGAGCAGGCCGCCCATGGACTTGTTCAAGGCCATATTTGCAGACTCGTCAGATGAGAGGTCTTCATCATCATCAGAGGACGACAGTGAGGAGGAAGAGGGTGAAGAACAGGGTCCCCAGCAAATGGTGGTCCAGCCACCCAACCTGGTCGACATCAACATGGGCTTGCCGGCACAGCCCACCAAGATCTCAGCGCCAGCAGGTGACACAGGTAATGTTAGGACCTGCAGGTGACACAGGTAATGTTAGGACCCGCAGGTGACACAGGTAACGTTAGCACCCATCGGTGACACAGGTAACGTTTGGGCCCACAGGTGACACAGGTAATGTTAGGACCTGCAGGTGACACAGGTAATATTTGCAAGGACCACAAACCACTCAATGTAAATATTTTCTTTTTTGCCAAAGTTAAATTGCCCCAAGCAGAGTCCAGATCTGCCCCTTCCCAAGAGCAGAGGCATGAAGAGGAAGAGTTTGGTCCCAGACTGCCACCCCCTGCATTTTCAGGTCAGTTGTCCACTTTTGAATTTATGGTAACAAAATTGTCAAATTTGCAAATTGTTTACTTTTTTTCAAATTTATCAAGTTCATGAAACAGTAAATAGTAGGCTTACATGTTTAAGTAAAACATGTTTAGAGTCATAATTTTCATTTTTGTGTAGATTACATAGTTTACTTTTTGCAGTGTAAGGGATCTGCAAGATTAGAAAGTTAAAAAAAAAATAAAAAATTTTGAACACTTCTTGGTATAAACATCTGTCACGTATACACATTTCTAAAAGTAGTTCCATGTGATTTTAATGCTTTTTAGGGCTGCAGCATCCACCTACCACAGCATCTTCACAAGGTGAAATCTGTAAAAAGACAAGGAAGGAGAAGCACAAATCCAAGAAGGAGCATAAGAAGAAGGTAGGTTAGGATGTGACGAGCAAGCCCCAGCAGCGGCCGTCTCACCTGGCGAGCTTTCCTCAGGGCTCTTCATCTTCCTGCTGTTCTATGTGCTTTTTGTCTGGATTATTTAGCACAAGAAGAAACACAAGAAGAACAAGGGAAAGGAGAAGAAAAAGAAGAAGAAGACAAAAGCTGAGGAGGCCGACAGAGGCTCGGACAACTCTGAGGACAGCGAGAGTGACGGTGACACAGAGGATGAGCCCATGGCTTTGTCGCCAGAGGAGCTGCTCAAACGGTGAGAAACTGAGAAAGGAGCTCTTTGAGGAAGCTCTTAGGAGGCTCCTGGCTCCTCCTTTCACATTTTCAGCAACCTTCAGGCAGTTACTGTCACAGTGGAAACCACACTAATCTACAGACACGTCTCTCTCTTTCTGTCTGACAGGCTGAAGAGCCTTCGGGGGTCCAAGCTGAAATAAACTCAGCCGGAGCGCCTCAGACACCCATTTCCTCCATGAGGATGCTGCATGCACCATGTTTGCTGCTATGGGACACAGTGCTAAATGTAGCCCTCCAACAACCCTAGCATGCCCTTATTCTAAAGTAAAGCTACAGCTTCCTGTACATAAGGGAGAAACTGTACTGGCTGTATTGGCCATATTATTAAAATATATTGTGTAGTTGTTTTTTTGTCTGGTGTTTGATTAATTACCAACTTTTAATGTAAAAGAGTATGTGAGAACAAAATGTATTTTGAAAATAAAATTTTCGTTTACTGATGAGTATCCCTTTTCTCCCTTAATTCATTTCGTAATGCATTTCTGGTATTTGAATATGCAGGAAATTTACAATCGATAAATAGAAACTAAACACAAGTAAGACAGTTTTTGAACAAACATTCTGTTACACTTCTGAAAATGAACGTAATTAATTTCTATTAGGGTCTTATTTGCCAGCATGAATGTTTTTCAATAAATGTACCTGTAATGCAGCATTAAATTATGAATAGTATTTTTAATCGAGATTATAATGCAACTGAAGTAAATAAAGAAAAGTAATCGACGTAATAAGTAGTGCGTTCATGGCACAGGCCTGCAGAATTACTGTATCTGATCGCTATGGGAACTGTCAAGTCCACAAAGTACAGTGAAACGTGCCAAAGCAATTTCCAACTTTACACTAATCCGGCTGTTTACGTCTCCTAGTCAAAATATCCATGCTGATGAGCGATACCGATCCTCTTGCATTAGACCAGGGGTCTCAAACTCCTGGCCCGTGGGCCACTTTCAGTCCGTGACTTGATGTCAAAGTAGTAATGTAAATCGGCCCTTGACGTTATTTTTTTATTTAGTTTTACCCCCACAATAATTAAGATAAGCACTACGTGTGAATTTCAAATAATTGAAAACAATTTCATAAAAACACATTTGTTTTGTAAATGCAAAATAATTGCAACGGAAGTACAGTTTTTGAAGCGAACAGGAAAGGCTCAAGTCCGGAGCCGTATGATGTGGCGCTCCAGAGCAGACAACAGGAAGAACGCGCAGGAGACGAACAAGAAGAAAACGTTGCAGTAAAAGTAGTAGAAGAAGAAGTGGGAAAGTATGTCACTTTCAAAATCCAAGAGAAAAGCAGACTATGAGCACAGGCAGTTTCAAGATAGATGGACATTGCAATTTTTTTTTTTGTTGAGATCAGTGGAAATGTGATCTGCTTGATATGTAAGGAGAAACTCGCCGTTCTTAAAGAATATAATCTCAAGTGTCATTATATAAACACAGAGAGCATAATGACAGCAGGTGACGCAGGTAATGAACATAAAGAACTACAGACCGAAGGGGACCAAAAGCAAGGCAAGTGGGAAGGACTATAGCTGAGGCTAAAGGGTAACCCATACAGACCAGCACTACCAAGTCTGTTTCTGTGTAACTCCAGGTCTCTCTCCAACAAGATGGATGAAATCAGAACAAGAGAAACGTCTCACTGTGCGACCATCATCACGGAGACCTGGCTGAACCAGACCATCCCGAACTGTGCAATCGGGCTGGCTGCCTGCTCCGTTTATAGAGCAGACTGAACATTGGACTCCGGAAAGGGAAGAGGAGGAGGACTGTGCATATTTGTAAACAACAAATGGTGCGCAGCCGCAGACACGGTGAACTGCTGAACTGCTGCCTGAACCTGGAGCTCCTAACGGTAACATGCAGACCGTTCTGTCTCCCACAGGAATTCACAAAAATAATAAATTATAGCAGTTTACATACCACAGCAATGGCACACCTGGATGGATTGATCATCATGGCAGGGGACTTCAACCAGGCTGAACTGAAAACAGTCATGCCTAAATTCCATAAAGATGTAAGGTTTCCCACAAGAGAAAATAACATGCTAAGCCAAGTCTACACAAACATTCAGGGAGCTTACAAGGCATGTCCCTCAGCACACCTTGGACAATCAGATCACAGCTCCCTCAGTCAGACCCCAGCTGACAAACCATGGATCTGCAGAAAAAAACCAATTATCAAAACAGTACTGGTGTGGACTGTGAAGCTGCCTCAATGCTACAAGACTGATTTTTACCATTGATGCTGGCAAATCACTCACCCAAACAAACGGTAGAGGGAGGCTTTTGGCAGACCACATTAGATGCAGTGCGTGGGAGAAGTATAGATAAACAAAACCAAGACAAGTTAACAAATGCCATAGCAAAGTGGATAGCTAAAAACTGCAAGCCGATTAGTGTTGTGGCAGATGTCGGTCTAAGGAACATTCTTAGAATCGTAATGAATGATGGCATATATGAGCCTCCCTCTTTTCTCAGAAAAATGAAAAGTATGGCTCTGTGGTTCTGCCTGCTTTTTGCCATCTCTCTCGGGTGATGGAGTTTAGATGATGACCCTGCCTATGTAGTCGAATTCAAGGCTACATTCAGAACAGACCTGAGGACATGCAAGGAAAATGCCAACATTGCATATCTGTAGATTGCTATTGCATTGGTCCCGAGATTCAAGGACCTCAAGTGTACCCAGAGCTGAGAGGGGTGAGGTGTGGGCCTCACTCACCAACTTGCTGAAGGAACAGAGGGATGTTGCAGCGGGTCAATCAGCAGGTCAATAAAATATACACACAAATTTCCAGTCTGGAGCACGACGGGCTACCGTTCTGTCACTAGATCCTGTGCATGATGAACTGCTGGAGCAGGACAATTAAATATAAAATACAAAATATTGCAGTCCTAAAAATACTGTGAAACCTCTCAAAATAAAACTCTCAATAAATGTTAAACACTCAATGCAGACAAGATTCAAACAAGGAACCTTCTGCTCCTTGGCTAGACAATCTTCTGCTGCACCGCAAGAACTTAGATATGGTAAACACTATCAGCAGGTCAAAAATATATGCATGCATATTTCTCATTTGATCTGATCTGATTTCTGATTCATATTTGCTGGGTCCTTAGGCAAGACCCTGCCTACCTCAGATATGAGAGAAATAAGAATAAGACTCATGCCAGCTCAGATAAGAATCTGTTGGAATGCTACTACACAGGTAACCCCCAGTGAGAAGTGCTTCATGCGGAAAATGTGCAACCTGTGGAAACTTTGAAACCCTACGTCTACACTAACATTAAAACATCAACAACTAGGAACTCAGTGTTCCAACATCTGCAAGAAGCACCTGCTATCACAACTAGAGATTGTCGAGGTACAATACAAATGCTATGGTAAGGGGGAGCCAGGACGACAGAGCAGGGGAGAGATATTATCACCCTCCCCCTCCAAGACTGGGTGCCAAGCCTCAGTAATACCAACCTCCAAGCTCAATACAAGAGCAGCTGACGTGAGATTGAAGATCTGGACCCCCCGATCGCTGAGATGCCGATTACTGATCCGAACGAAGTACCTAGATGACATGAATTAGAAACAATTGATACGGCTACCATCACAGAGACTGACAAGCTGATACACTGCAGCAGCAGTGATGGCTGACACTATGGTTTGCCTATGTAAGGAGCTTCCAAAGGTCAAACAGTCCGGAAGGACCCCCCAGAACTACCACCCAATAACCTACATCTCCACAACATGGAAGCTTCTGTCAGGCACCAAAGCGGATAAGATGTGATCAGACCCGTGCTAGCTTGAGTCTGCAAGTGGTTGGTGACTGCTCTGAGACCAGAAAAAAGTGTAGTGTGAACTGGGCTTAAGAAACATCTGTTTGTTTTGTTTCCTAAACAGTGAGTATTAGTGCTTAAACATTGTTACGGCACCTTGGCCTGGGAATTACTCACATCACACCAACTACAAACAAGCTTAATGGCCCACACCTCAAGCAGCAGTTTTACCATATTCATTAAGAGAAATTTTTGCCTATATATTGAATGCCTAAACTGCATTAAATATTAACAGCATTAACAGGAAGTTGCAACCGCTGCCAATGACAGTGGATGTGAGAAGGCCGCTGTGGGAACTGCACGTGACCAGGAAACCAAATCCAATAAAAACGACGTTTTTTCCTGCTGTCAGAAAACTCATCTCAGGTCAATAACATGGAAAGTGAAGTAGATAATTATCATAGACGTGTGTGGACTTCAGTGGTGGAAAATAAAGCTTGCAATTCCCAATAATAGCTAATTTATAGAAACACAGTTTGTGCATATCCAACAAGGCCTATTGACTAGAAAACAAAAAAGAGGCAAAATATTAGATTAAATTCAAAATTACCAGCAAATGAATAAAACAGAGTGTGTTTTTTCCTCATACCTGATCTCTGTCTCAACTGTGACACATATAGGAACGTGTCTATTCTATCCACCTCATGGGGCATCCACTTTACCTGAATCTGGGCAACCCCAGAACTATAGTCCACTGATCTGAAAAATTGTAGATTATATTTGAAAGGACAAAAATACAAAGCAGAGGTAAACAGATGATTAAGAAAAACCTACAGAAATTTGGAAGCACAGGCACACGTAACAAAGGAAATGAAGAAAACATTTGAGACATTCTTTTCACGGACATACTGTGCAAAATGACCGCACCCCTGCAGAAATTTAACTGGTTAGACATTACTGTGTATGTTAGCCAATCGATATATATCAATATAATTTATATATTCTTGAGTTTAATTATAAATAATGATACGAAACATTTTTTATTTAAAATAAATAGATTTACCAATGCCAAGGACATGAAGAAAGACATATAGAAAAAAGTAACAACACGTGCGACATAGTAAAGGATTTTCTTTGGTTAAAAAATGTAGTAAACTTTAGAAATGTGGACTGAGGTCATGCATTACATGGCCCTGAGAATGAGCTCAAGAGGATATTCAAGACCAGCATACAACACATCTCCATGAGAAGGAGTTGGAGTAAGGAACTGAGGTATAACAACACCTGGGGGACACATTGACAGTGGAGGCTGGACTAAAATAAAACAAATTTAAATCCACGTTTAAAGTGTAAAAATGCTTGTAAAAAAGTGATAAAACGTTCACTTTTTATTAATTTCATGCCTTTTTATAAAACAAGTGATGGATATAATATATGTTAGCCCACAAAACAGGACATACTGTCAACAGAGAAGTGTAGAGGAAGCCGGCTAAGTGGAATACTGCTATTCATTGAAATTCAGGGGGCTTCTCACAGAAGGTGTTCCATCAGTGTGACAGTGTGATATCTTCATTCAGATAGTCCTTCACCACCAACAGAACGACATAAACACCCAGGCCTGGCGTGTTGCTTATTTGCAAATGACATTGTTGCTGTAATAGAAGAATGACAGTAATTAAATAAAAGTAAATAAAATGTTACAAAGTAGACTACAAATTTAATTGGTTACCTCATTGACAATGAAGTTTTATTTCTGATTACATAAATTGCAGTCGATGTTGCAAGATAGTACGCATCTCACTTCGTCTCAGTATAACCTTTCTCTCAGGAGATTGCACTGAGTTTAAATTACGTGCTAGTATAATCTTTAAATCAGGAGATTACACTGAGTTTAAATTACGTGCTAGTATAATCTTTAAATCAGGAGATTACACTGAGTTTAAGTTACATGCTAGCATAACCTTTCAATCAAAAGATTGCACTGATCTTAAATTACATGCTAGCATAACCTTTAAATCAAGAGATTACACTGAGTTTAAATTACATGCTATCATAACCTTTAAATCAGGAGATTACACTGAGTTTAAATTACGTGCTATCATAACCTTTAAATCAGGAGATTACACTGAGTATTACACTGAGGGTTAAATTACGTGCTATCATAACCTTTATGTCAAGTTGCCAAAAAACATAAACACAGAGTTTACCAAAAACTGTCAAAAATGGAGAAATTACAGAAAATATTTATTATTGGAGTTATGAAGCTTTGCTATTAAAAATATCCTCAAACATGTATTTCCAAGAAACCAAAACATTAAATCTGAAATACAGCAGTCAGTCTTAAATGGTCATTGGTACACAATCTTATCCAGTACTCCACTAATGTTGGACATGCATCTTAAAATAAAACTGCAGATTTTTCTATCCACACTTATATAGTTATTGCAGTAAGGACTATATTTGTGACTTGTACATTCTACTATTTATTTTTTTTATAACAGTGAAATATTTAGTTATGTAGATATCCTAATGGGTACAGCTCGGTTTTGCAGACTGATCACCGCATCGTGGGACAAAACCCTGAATGCGTGGGACATCGAAACAGGCCAAATTCTAGTGAGTCATGATCAGTTTGCAGTTGAATACTGCTTATATCTGAGCATCTGCTCACATGGCGCCATGTAAGATATAACTCCTGCCAGGCTGTCTGTTTGCTGTCTGTTTTCTTCCAGTCTCATCATCTGTTTGAAATTGTTTAATTACAAATCAATCATACGGGGTATTTCCTGAATATGCAGCAAAATGCTTGCAAAAAGCTCTTTTCCTGTGTTATGGATCTGGTCATACCTGTGGGACATATCCAGTACAGGAATTTTTTTTATCTATAATAGATCTTCATTTCTATGATGACAAACATTTTAATGTGCATGCAAAAGCTAAAAAAAGGACATTTCATATGATCAGTCATGTTATCTCAGAGTGGTGAACCAATCTGTTCTTACAAATTCCACCATATGTGTATAAGCACATGAGCAGCATATATAAAAATCAAGGACATTAACGAGAAACAAAACCTGGAGCTCATATACACTCATCCCTCTAAGAGATGACTAATGACTACCCCCCCCCACTGAAAGAAGAGGCAAAGCAGGAGAATGAAAGTGTGAGCTCAGGACGTCCACTTGGTACATTCAGGTTCTTCTGTCACGTGTGTAAATGTAAAGAGATGGTCATGTCTTGACAGGTGTTTGTGTGCGTTTACGTGTGTGTACAGTGGAAGGCAGCCCAAGGTGGTCTGCTGACCTCCTGCAGCATCTCTGGAAACAGCAGGTTTGTCGCATTATCTTCAGAGCTGGAGAACACCATCTACCTCACCTGTGCTGACACAGGAGAAACCATCTGGCATATTAAAGGTAGGACATAGAGGAAAATATATGAAACATAATTTGAGGTATTCTGTATATCACTGCTCTAAGCTAATTTTGTTGGTATTAAAATTTTAATAGTTTTTTGTCTTTAGTAAATGGTGCACTTCAGGAAAGTGCACTTTTTTATGTATAGAATTCTTTGACAAACAGGTGCTTATTGGTACCAGTGTAACACCAGTCTTTTTTCATTGACAGTATGTGATGTGTGTGTGTGTGTGTGTGTGTGTGTGTGTGTGCGTGAAATTCCTCTACAGTGAAAAAAAATTAACTCTGTATTGTTAAAAAATTTTTAAACGAAAGTGGTCTCATTGTAACAATAGGTCTTGCTAGCATCTTATGATTTAAAATACTGCCTCTGCTGTTATGAAATGTGAAAAATGCACTGCAAAAAGTTTTTTTATAGTTTCACATTTCAAAATCCAGCCTGAAATGTGAAACAATTTAAAAAATGAATTCCTGTGACACATGCATTTTCTCAGACCATTACAAATCCACTATCACAAGGTGTCGGTTTGACACGCAAGGCCAGCACGTTGCTAATGTGTCTGTAGGTAAAACCATCAAATTCTGGGACCTCATTTCACACTGAACCACCCTGTCTGTGCAAAGGTAAAACTGAAGTTCCAAAGGATATGCAGTAATACATTTCACATTTGCGATATACACCGATCAGCCATAAAACTATGACCACCTGCCTATGATTGAGTAGGTTGCCCCTTTTTTTAGATTTAGATTTTTAGATTTTAGATTCAACTTTATTGTCATTACACATGTATAAATACAGGGTAACGAAATACAGTTTAGCATCTATTCAGAAGTGCAAAGAGCAGCAGGTGCAATATATACAGTATATGCAATATGTACAGTTAGGAGAAAATTATGTACAGAAAGGGTAGTGCAAAGGTGGGAATAGTTAATTTACATTTGCTAATTAAATTTGTGCTATATGTACAGAGATGGAATAGTTATATACAGATTATGTATAAGTAGGTTTAGTGAGCAGTTATGTACAATATATAAGGGTAGAGCAAATTATGTACAGATAAGGGTAGTGCAAAGGTGGGAATAGTTAATTTACATTTCCTAATTAAATTTGTGCTATATGTACAGAGATGGAATAGTTATATACAGATTATGTATAAGTAGGTTTAGTGAGCAGTTATGTACAATATATAAGGGTAGAGCATATGGTGGGGATAAATAGCATTAGTATACAGAAGAGCAAT
>JABJVR010026639.1:0-74757 GCA_025773905.1 Chitala chitala
GTGTCCTGTTTGGAGCACGAACACTTGCCGCTGCGTGTCCTGTTTGGAGCAGGAACACTGGCCGCTGCGTGTCCTGTTTGGAGCAGGAACACTGGGCGCTGCGTGTCCTCTTTGGAGCAGGAACACTGCACGCTGCGTGTCCTCTTTGGAGCAGGAACACTGCACGCTGCGTGTCCTGTTCGGAGCAGGAACACTGGGCGCTGGAGTAGGAAAACATTACATCTTCGGGGACCAGCATTTAGGAGAGGCATACAATTTTTAGGACAACAATGAATTCCACAAATGGTTTAAGCAGTGGTTCTTATTCATCTGGCGTACTGTCCCTGTGTGTCAAATAACGATTTGGTAACACTACAGTTAGTCCAGAAGAGCCAATATCATTTGAATGGCTTCTGCAATGCACATTTCCATTAAATTTCATAAGAAATTTTATTTCATTGTATAAAAGTCCAAATATCCTGTACCATCAAGTTTTATATAGTCACAGTGGCTGCAATTTCAGTTTTAATTTCCTATACCAAATGGTAATACAAGGCAGCAAGCTAATGTGCAGAGGTATGAGAATATCTAATGGTTTGCCAGTATATATTACACATTTAACAAGTAAAACTGGCTTTAAAATTAACCTAAAGGAATACGTTATGGCACAGCTTACAATCACCTGTTGATTTTCAAGTTTTTAATAAATTTGGAGTAGATAATTCTAATCTAGGAATAATCTATACTATATATATGCATCTTTAGTTGTTAGACATTCTTCAATCAATCTTAAATCTATTTAAATCCACCATCTTAATCATTCGCTCAGCGGCCTTTCATTTCACCAATATCAAATACCGTTTTTGCAGTGGCCATGGCGTCTCCGGTCTGGCAGTTTTACAACGTGTCTATTAAAGATGAAAGATTTGCAGTTTGCAACATAGGGTATGTGCCAAATTAATTGCTCATGGAGGACCATCTGCTAGAGCATTCAACACTATGTTCAAACTTTTCCATAGTGATTTCGTTTTGTATAAAAACCACGTACAAACTTATCAGTAATGTATGAAACTCTGCAAAAGATAAAAATTGCTCAACTATATGAATCATAAGTAACTATGTAAACGCAGATGATAAGTTGGCTCTTCAGTTGCATTAATGTTTTTTTTGTGTGGGTTTTCTTTGTTTTACTATTTTTATTTATATGCACTTGTGGTATTATTTAGCTCTCTCACTTTTCTGTTATGTTGAAAAAGAGTATCTTTTTTGAAAAAGCTTATTTTGTTTTCCTTCCTTTGGGTAACCTGTGTCTGCAGTGTATATTTTTATGGATAATTCTGCATCTGCTTCACTGTATTGTTCTGCCTGTTGCAGTTGTCATGACGACAGAACACAGTGCAGTAATAGAGGGGGAGAGCAAACAAAACGTTGATCAGTCAGAGGCGGAGCAACCCGAGCAGGTATCCCCCCAGGACCCCTCCCAGAAGCCGGCGTCAAAGCGCCGCCCTCGCAGCTCGGCCAGCCGTGGCTTCTCCTCCTTCTTCTCTTCCATCCTGAAACGCCGATCTCAAGACACTGATAGCCGGGCTGCTGAGTCAGAGGTCAGCGGTACCCTAGAGGAATCACTCAAGGCTCCCATTGCAGACCCTGAGCCTGCAGAAGGAGAGGCTGCCCTTGACCTGCATTCACTCAGTAGTGCTGAGACCCAGGTGTGCGTTTGTCTCTCATCGTGTCTGTGGTCATGGAGACTGTATACCAGCTATGTGGTAGCATACCTCTGATGCCAGCAGTGTGTCAGACAGGCATTAGGAGAACTTTGTGGCTTTTCAGAAATGACCAGTATAGAATGAAATGTATGCTGCTGCTATCTAGTAGCACTATGGAGTGCATATTTATAAGCCAACATTTTTAAGTGCTGATGTAGCTACTTAAAACCAGGTGCACAGGTCAAGCCAGGTGTATTTGAATAAATCAGGATCCTCTCCGTTTTTGCTGGCTTGTTTAAAATAGCACTGCTGTTGTTCGGGTTATTTTTACTTTGGTGTTTGGGTTAGAAATCAATGATTAATTTAGCATAGTGTTGTTTTGGGATGTAATGTCAAGCAGAGAAGATGCTACCAGAAGCTTTTTAGCACAAACCTGAATGCTGGTACTTCTGCAAAGCAATTTTTTTTTTTTTTTATGGTTTTGAATGCTGGGGTTACCTGTTATAAACATCAGGTTGGTTCATGCTGTTGAACATTAAAACTCTTGTTTTTAATTATTTCAGAAATTATAAAAATTGTACTTTGTGGTTTTTGGGATTTTTTCCCGAGAAATATAACTTTTTTTGTGTTGCGAATTGTACCAGCCCAGTCAAATCATTAGTTGTGTTGCACACATCAGTCACCCTGATATGAATAGGGAACTTAGATACAAAATGGAAATAAACCATGTTGTTTATTTTGCAGATTAACCAAAGTCACATTACCACTTCTTGTCCATAGTCATTTGTAGTTTGACTGTATACGTATGCAGGAATATTGACTTATGTTGACTGATCTGGGTGTTCATCAACTTGCAGCTGGCTCAGGAGAACAGGAGGGACGGCAATCCAGAGAGGAACTCTGAGGGCAAAAGTGGAAAAGAAGAAGATAAGAGCAAGGAGCAACAGAGTGAGAAGGAGCAACAGAGTGAGAAGGAAAGGCTGAAGGTGGAGGAGACGAAGGCCCCCAGATCTACACGGCACCGTCGCACAATGCACTGTCAAGTCAAACTACTGGATGGCACTCTGTACGAGTGTGACCTCGATGTAAGACACACTTCCTGCTTTCAGTGGTTTACATGTTGTGTTCTGCGTAGTTCATAAAGAACCAACACCAGGAAATCCATAGGTCGTCCTCATCTTTATAATGGTGGACGTATACACTGAATGTTGTTTTTGCTTTAAGGATTCCATGATAGTGGAATATTGTTGATATTTTACGCATGATAGACAAGTATTTAAGCTGCAGAGGTTCACGGGAGAAAACTATTAGAGAATTTAAAGGAGGCTTGGGTGATATCCAAATTTTCATGCTGTGCAACACGTGAACGTTTTTCATATTGCCGCAAATGCACAATAGTCTATGTCAGTGTCCAAAACTGTTATGTTATCTATAGTAATATTAACTTACATACAGGACTTAAGATTTATACCGAATTCCATCCACAACTGAAACAGAACCAAATTTTTTTAGAACCAAACATCTCTAATGCCCACCTTCTAAGGCTTCAGCGGCAATCACTGAGAGGTGATAAAGTTTTGGCATGTTAGTAATGCAGGCTGTAATGTGCACTGAATTCAGTTAAATATTTCACATTAAATTACAAGTATTTTACAATATCTAAGCAAATACTATTACTGTCACAGCTTCAGTTATAACCAGGGCTTTGTTGCCTTACGTAGTAAATGTGAAGAAGTATAATTTTTACATTGCACATTATAAAATAAAAGTCAGCCCTGCTGCTAAAAATTGTTAACCCTGAATGAACAGGGCAGAATAAAACTGGCCTTCAGGTAAAAATAATTGTAGAGCTCTGTCACAACCCTACATCACATTCCTACATCAAACACTACAGGCTTATACTAATTAATGTTTCCATAATATAGAAGTAAGAGACCCACCTTTTAAAATTTTGTATTGACTAGCACCAAACCTTACATACAGATGTTCATGCATTTTGTAGATTTCCATCTTCATTTGGCACAAAGCCAAAAAAATTCTAGAAGCCATTCTGGCAGTCGTCTTCATCAATTAAGTATGGTAAAGGCTCTGATGGAGTTGACATTTCATTAACATGTGAGTGTATGGAAATGGAGCTGCAGCTCTAGCCATGCCTGTTGATAGGCTACAAGGCTAAGCCAGAGCAAGGTCAAAGTGCATACATAATGTAGGCTCTACAGTCAGTACTATGAAAAATAAGTACCAAAACAGTTTGTAAAGTGTTACAATTGACATTTATTGATTTAGGTTTTTTGACAACCCTATTCAAAAGGCATGTAAACTAATATGACTTAATTTTCTCTTCCATTTAATAGTGAAATGATGTGGAATGACAATATAGCTGACCATGAATCATGTCGGTGGAAATGGGGCCTCAAAGAACTAGGTCTGTCTGCAGTACAGATCATGGTCGCGTGTATTTCAATACATGAAGGGAGGAGAAAGAAATGTAGTAATTAGTTTGCTGCTTCAACCCAGGCTGCAAAATAATACTTTGATTCTGAAATTTTCAGAAACATGCCAAGGGCCAGGAACTGTTTACCAGCGTGTGTGATCACCTGAACCTGCTGGAAAGAGACTACTATGGATTGGCTGCCTGGGAAACGCCTATGTTGAAGGTGAGCTGGGAGACTAAACTTTATTCTTACTACAGTAGGACCTCCGTATCTACTGATCCTGTATCTGCTGATTCACTTAACCACGGTCAACAGCAGCCGCATCCTGAAGGACCCCCAGAAGGGAGCAGTCCCATCCAACTACCGCCCAATAACCTGCCTCTCCACAACATTGAAGCTTCTGTCAGGCATCATAGCAGATAAGATGAGTAGGCACATAAATCAATACATGAGCAATGCCCAGAAAGGAATTGGTAAGAGCACCAAAGGTGCTAAACACCATTCCTGTACAACATCAACAGGACTGTAGGAGCTTTCATCAAGAACTCAATGGCAATGTGGAAAATAAACCTAGTGGCCAACTTCAAGCAAATTGCACAAGTCACCATCAAGTGCTACCAAGGAGATGCACTGTCCCTGCTGCTGTTCTGTATAGGCCTGAATTCCGTCAGCGAGATCATCGCCAAAAGTGATTACGGATACCAACTTCGAAATGAAGCAACCATTAGCCACCTCCTCTATGTGGATGACATCAAGCTGTATGCCAGTAGTGAGCAAGACATCGACTCACTTATTCATATGACTAGGATCTACAGCAATGACATTAGAATGTCATTCGGGTTGAATAAGTGTGGCAGGATGGTAACCAGAAGAGAGAATGTAGCAGAACCGAGGGGATTGTACTACCAGAAGGCAACATAGCGAATGTTGAGGACAGCTACAAGTACCTTGGAATCCCATATGCAAATGGGAACCATTAAGAGGTCGCAAGGAGAGCAGCAACTGCCAGATATCTACAAAGAGTAAAGCAAGTGAACGGAAAGAGAAGTCAGCTGAATGGAAAAAATAAAGTCTGGGCTATCAACACCTATACCCTACCGGTCATCAGATACCCGTTGGTACATTAACCTGGCCAAAAGAGGAGATAGAAGCCACTGACTTGAAGACCAAGAAGCTCCTCACAATGCACAGAGGGTTTCACCACAAATCCAGCATCCTGAGACTGTACACTATGTGGAAAGTAGGAAGCCGAGGACTAGTGAGCGTCAGAGCCACTATCCAGGATGAAGGGAAGGGAACTGTGTTTATGGCCAAGTATGTTTGTCACATACAAAGAATTTGTCCTCTGCATTTAACTCATCCCCCTGGGGGGAGCAGCGAGCAGCCATACATGGTGCCTGGGGGAATGAAACAGCAAAGATCCATGAGTACATCAGGAAGACAGCCCCAAGTGATGATGTGCTTAGTGAATACCTCAGGCAGCAGAAACCCAAGGAAATGGACAAAGAAGAGGAACAAGAACCATCATGGAAAGACAAACCCCTACATGGTATGTACCACCAGCAGATAGAAGAAGTGGCTGATATTGAAAAATCCTACCAGTGGCTGGACAAAGTTGCACTGAAAGACCGCACAGAGGCACTAATCATGGCAGCACAGGAATAAGCGCTAAGAACCAGCTGTAGAGGCTGGGCTGTATCACACCAGGCAAGACCCCAGATGCGAGCTGTTCAACGAGGCCCCTGAGACAGTCCAGCACAATACAGCTGGATGTAAGGTGCTAGCAGGCAGGGCGTGCATGGAACGCCACAACCAAGTGGCCAACATAGTATACAGAAACACCTGTGCCAAGTATGGACTGGAAGTCCCAAGATCAAAATGGGAAACACCCCCAAAGGTGGTTGAGAATGACCAGGCTAATATCCTATGGGACTTCCAGATACAGACTGACAAACTGGTACTGGACATAGTAGTGGTGGACAAACGGGAGCAAGGCCATAGTGGTAGATGTAGAAATTCCAGGTGATAGCAACATCAGAGAGAGGGAACATGAGGAGCTCGAGAAATACCAAGGCCTGAAAGAAGAGCTAGAAAAGATGTGGAAGGTGAAGACAACAGTGGTCCCTGTGGTAATTGGAACTCAAGGCTGTGACCCCTAAACTGGGAAAATGGCTCCATCAGATTCCAGGAACAACATCTGAGATCTCTATCCTGAAGAGTGCAGTCCTAGGAACAGCTAAGATACTGCGCAGGACCCTCAAGCTCCCAGGCCCGGAAAAAGAAGGAAAGGAGGAAAAAGACAGCCCGCAAGGGCAAGTGGGGAAATTTTATTTATTTATACAATAAAATCTATAATAAAAATATGCGGTTCACAACTTTTAAACCACGCATCAATCAAGTGCCTACTGTACAGGCAAGTGTAAACATGTGGAGGGTGTGCCGAGTGACACCAATACTGATTCATCTCTTTTGTTTTGGTAACAGCAGATGCCGATGGGGACTACTCAGAGTGCTTATGGGAAACTGTAGCATGGAGTAGATAATGAGAATGAATTCTGTGTTTACCTTTTACATTAATTTAGCAGACGCTTTTGTCCAAAAACAGGGTCAACAGAATTAGAGAATTCAGCTAACAGTAAGTGTGTCCTATAATTAAAAGTGCAAGAGATTCAGTTTAGCAGGATTATGAACAATAAAACAAGTAACTGAACACAAGGCGACTTGAGAACCACGGAGAAAATATGCACTGTTTTGGTAGTGGAAAAAATGATAACGTTATAAAGTCATTTTCATTGATGTCAGTGGAGAGAGTGACGAGTGAAAAAGCTGAAACCGTTGCTTGTTGTTCACAGTGGTGCCATCAGCACCCAGATTTATGCCTTCTTAAAGCACATTGGCAGGTGATAGTAGCAACCACACTACACACTGATGGTGACCAATGAACACATTCTCTTATCTTACTTATCCTAAGTCATATTGTTTGCTCAGTGTTGTGGTGCATTAAGATATTTCCTCTGTTTCAGTTGGATTTTTGTTTAACATAAAACTGGTACTACCTGTGTTATGGGTTCATCTTTGTTTTTCAACAGCATTCTGTGCATAAATAACACAGATGATGATGTAGCCACAGCAACCATATTTCATGTTTGTGGAATACTTGTAAGGACAGGCTAATTCTGTACATCACTTCAGTAATTGTTTTCTGCCCGCTAATTTTGGTTTAATGGTTTAGACCACAGGACCTACAAGTGTCTAACACATGTAACACATTGTCTCATATGCGTCACTTGCGTCACAGTGCATATTGTATGGCCACACTGTTTTATACTTGCCACTACCCAGTGAGAGTCATACTTTGCAGGTTTTTTAATTTAATATTTTTACTGACCTTTCGTGTTACACATTTATTATTTGTTTTTTTTTTTTTTTTTTTTTTTTTTTTCTCCTGTGTTTTAAAGACCTGGCTTGACTTCACCAAGGAGATTCGCAAGCAAGTGCAAGGTGACCAATGCCATAGTTTTTGAGAGCTTTTATAATTTTTACTTTTACTATTTTATTCACGTTTCGACTGAACTTCTTTAAGTGATTCTCTACATTTTGGCTTCCCAGATTCCACCTATGAGTTCACTTTCAGTGTGAAGTTTTACCCTCCTGATCCAGCTCAATTGACAGAAGACATCACCAGGTCTAATATCTACACTGAACTATTTAACCTTTCCTCTAATTTGCAGGCTCAACCTGTACCTTATCATTGTCAAGTTTTATGTTCTCCTTGTCCCTGCATAGGTTTTCTCTGGCTGCTCCATTTTTCTTTATACAAGTTATATAATTTTGGTTACATAACACTGCAGGGCTTTATATAGTGCACTGCACTCTGTGTTACCTGGTTAGGTTTCAAGCCAATTGAATCCTTAAATAATTAATAATTTTTGAACCATAATAATTTGACATAGAGTTGTATCTGAGACCAGCACAGTAAATTTTATGTACAGAAATCTTTTCAGTTTGTCTTTGACGTTTGATCTCTGGGACATGCACGTTTAACCCACAGGTACTACCTGTGTCTTCAACTGCGCAAGGACATTCTGAGTGGTCACCTGCGCTGTTCCTTTTCCACCCTGGCACTGCTGGGTTCTTATACTGTGCAGTCAGAGCTGGGTGACTATGACCCAGAACTGCATGGATCCAACTATGTCCGCCATATACAGTTAGCTCCTAGTCAGAGTAAGGAGCTGGAAGAAAAGGTGATGGAGGTGCACCGCACCTATAGGTAGGCACCTGTAGGCAGACACCTGTAGGCAAGCACTGGAGTGAGTGCGTTCTTGTGTAACAAGTAAGTGAAGTAAAACCTGACTCCTCTATGTTCCCAGATCTATGACACCAGCTCAGGCAGACATGATGTTTCTTGAAAATGCCAAGAAGCTTTCCATGTACGGAGTGGATCTGCACCAAGCTAAGGTAGTCAGTCGGCTGTTAAGTAGTAAATGAAGTAAATGAGACCTCTTGGCATCGGTACAGTGGCGGCTGTTTTACTGAATAGCCTCGTGGCCAGCCATGTAGTGTTCAGTAATACATTGTATTCACTTAATTGTGGTGTTTTTTTTTTTTTTACCAGCTAACAGATAGTTGGACTGAACCACCTTAATAGAGTCTCCTCCATGTTGTCTGCATGGTCATTTTATTATAATGACTTCTGTGTATTTTTTTCTCTGATCTTAGCAATGTAAACAGATATGTTACAGGGTGAGAAACATTTATGCAGAAAAGAATTTTATCCCCTTATATCATATGTACTTCAACAGTAAGTTTTTCTGCCACTGACTGAACATATGGTCATAGACATGCTATTTACAAGAGTAAATTATTAACATTTTCTCATGAACACCACTCATTTTTTTTATTCAGCCAATGAAGCACAATTTGTCAGAAAATCTCAGTTACACAACATTTACTGACATAAATAAAAAAATGAAGACAGAGTGAACACTTTGGAAAACATGTTTTAAAAGTAATGCATGATGTTTTTTTTTTACTGTCTGAGGCAATCTCCAGTCAGTGGAAATAAAATTCACACATTTGTTTCCTATGATTTCCCCTACATGAACTGAGAGAATGTGAATAAATGTGTGTGCTTTATTGGGGAGGACTGCATGCTAAAAACTCAATAAAAATTAAAATGTGAAGATTAAAGAAGGGGGTGTGTCTTTATGCAGGATCTGGAGGGTGTGGACATAATGCTAGGCGTTTGCTCCAGTGGTCTTATGGTCTACAAGGAGAAACTGCGAATCAACCGCTTTCCTTGGCCTAAGGTTCTGAAAATCTCCTATAAACGCAGTGGTTTTTTTATCAAGATCCGTCCATCAGAGGTAAATCACTGCCCTCTTCTCTGCACTGGACAGTACTATGTCTATCATGTAGAACTTTTCCTTTCATTCTTCATTATATGATGGGGTGAAATATGAATTGGGGGTCCAAAAGTCTGAGACCACATTCAAAGTCTGGGATTTTTTTCTGATGAATGGAAACGTTAAGTATTAGGATTTGTAAAATATTAAACAAAAATTATGACATATAAACTGAAGTATTGAAAACTGTACTTTTTCTAGGTCTAATCATTTTTAAATACATTTGAGATATTAAATATGCAATGAGATATGCAATGATAATTTATTTTTACAAGGGCTAGATTTTCTGGTATCTTACCCTTAACTGAAATATGGATTCACAAGACACAGGTGGAATTTATCCATCTGTCTGTCCATCCATCCACCCATCCATTCATCTATCTTAGACGCCAATCTGTTTAAAATAGCCATTGGCTCATTTAATCTTTTTCCGTTGCAGCAAGAAAAATATGAAAGCACAATTGGCTTCAAGTTGCCCAACTACAGAGCTTCCAAGAAACTGTGGAAAGTGTGTGTGGAGCACCACACATTTTTCAGGTGCGGTTTGGGAGACTGAGGTTATATCTGTTTGTTCAGTGAGAACGGGACGTCAAGCTATTCCATTAGCTGAAGCCCTAACTAGTGATTTTCAGTGCTTGAATTTTAGTGCGGGATTGCAAAATATGCACACATTTATAAAAGTTCCCACAAATTCATCATATAAAATGTAGTTATATTATAATTTTAACTGCTTTATTAGTTTATGAATTAAAAAGAGACCGTAGCAACTATGGATTATCGTACAGTGCAATGTGTATATATATATATATATATATATATAGCTATATAAGCACAAAGGCTAGCCTTCATTATAGAAATGTCATTCCTTTTTTAAAAGATAGTATACCAAGATGTGGTTCCCCCTTAGGTGGTTCTCTTCACGTTATTCACAAAGCTTATAAATCTTAAACACATTTTAATGTATAAAGAATAGTGTCACACCTAAAATACAAGGCAAGAATTTATACGTAAAGCCTTTTTCATTAAAATACATTATATGAAAACAGTTTAATTTCTTTTAATGTAACAAAAACTATACTATATATCCTATAGGAACTAGGATAAGTATTATGTTAAAACATAAATGTTTCTCATTGTAACACAAAAGTATTATGTAAAAATGCAAAAAGGTTTACGTTATAACAAGAAAGTTTTTATGTTACAACACAAAAGTAATATTTTCTTTTTGTATGGTGGCAGGAATACACCACCGTAGTTTTAACATTAAGGTACCAAAGAGTAGTTTACGAGGTCCTTAACATAGCCTATATAAACCCCCTCACCTCCCCTGAAATGAATTAATCCCCTTCATGTCAGCACAGTAAGGAGGGGAGTTTCCCTGATTTTAAAAACAGAATTTGAGGTCCATATTTTAGTATTGATTTTAATTTAGTTAAAGTAACATTACTCTACAATGTCATTATAAAAACATGGCACATTGTTGTGGTTATATTTTACAGGCTGACTGTAACGATAATTTGCTAAATAAAACACCAGTATAAACCTCTGAAAATTTTGGTTGTTAACTAGTTAAGACTGGCTGCTTTTGTTTGGTGTATTTTATCCTTTTTTTAGCAGTTTGATGTCCCATTGGAATCTTCTGTATGAATTGTAAAATGAGTTTTCATTTGTTATTTGATCTTTCTTGTAGTTTTCAGGGAGCTTCCTATGCCAACGTGCCTTCCTTATGTACGAGGCTCACTCATACTTTCATTAGACTCGGTGTCTGTGTCCTACCACAGGTTGACCTCGGTTGAGGCTACTACCCCCAGGAGGTTCCTGGCCCTGGGCTCCAAGTTCCGCTATAGTGGTCGTACCCAGGCTCAAACTCGTCAGGCTAGTTCCAGGATTGACAGACCTGCTCCCCAATTCCAGCGTTCAGCCAGCAAGAGAGTGTCTCGGAGTTTAGATGAAGGTATTTTTTATTTTTGTTATTATTGTAAATCTTAAAATCTGTCCTCAGTCAATTCCTGGGACAGGATGAGTGTATATATGAATAATGGACTTTTCTCCAACTGATACCAGATGTTGTTTTTTATTTTTTTTATTAAAATTTCCCTGCCCTTTCAGATGAAAGTAACTCTCAACAGATAACATCATTGCAGCCCACACAAAACAAGACAGAAGATGACTGGTTTTTCCATTTGGATTTTCCAGGTATCCAAGAGACAATGCTTGGCACTGGATTATCTGTGTCTTTTGCATGAGATTTCAGCTTTATGATGACTTGCCATTGAAATTTAACATTTATTTTTGGACTGCAACACCACCAGCCTTATTCTAAGTTAATAGGTGCTTAAAAGCGGAAGGATCTGCACACCTTACATGTTTTGATGGAAGTTTAACACGAACCGTCATCATGTCTGAAGGATGCTGCTGCTGCTGGACACGTTATGGACCATCCGCTTCAGTTGCTTCATTCTTTCTTGTTCTGCTTTTGCATTACCTGAGCACTAACTCCATGTTCATGCTCATATAGCTGACCTACACCGTGTACAAGTTGGACATACAGTAGTCAAGGCTTTTGAAGCTTTACATTCTGGTTACATTGTACCTGCTACGCTTTAAACAACAAGCAGGAATCTGCTGCGCGACTTGTTGTGGTTTTGCTCCATGGTAACGATTGTATTTTAAACTGGACTGACAAAATATGATGCAAGCAAAGTACTACCAATACTGTCTACTAACTGCTTTAACATCATGTAAACTACACTCTGAGTTAATGTAAATTTTAGCTGCGCATTAACTTCTTTTCCCCAATGGAATAACGCTACACAAAGCAGAAGACTAATGTTCCAACCCTAACATGACCAGCTTTTCACTTGCCCTTACTGGGTGCTTTGTTTACCTTTAAAACTCTGTGAGCCTGGGAGGGTATTTGTTCAATGTGCAGTCAGCTTTTGCTAATTCTTTCCGGTTCGGTTTTACCTTTCCTAGCACTCTTCCACGTCAGAGGTAAGTCTGAAATGTGGTCATGGATGCATATTTGGAGCAGAAACCAGCCTCTCAGTCATGATCCTAATGTGGAGAGCTCTTAAACATAATCACAAGCTTTGCTGCCTACTCTCTGAAGGCCTGAGATAACCTGTCTCCAGAAGACAGGTAACGCCATACAGGATGTTGAATCGGACGATAAAATGATGCTTTGAGACTGGCGATGTGGCAGTCCCTCTAGGAGCAAGTCTTTTTCTGTCAGCTGCACTTGCCCTTTTATAGTGTAGCCAGGTATAAAATGTCTTTAACTGACATCATTGAACATGAGTTACTGCTGTTCAGGACCATGTTATGTTCTTATCCTTCCCATTTGCCAGCATGTTTGTTATAGAACTCCTTTTTTAGACCTTCCAGTGATTCAAGTTAAATATCTTCTCATCATCTTCAGTTGAAAGTACTTCTGGCCCACTGAAGAAGTGGTTGCTACATGGCAGCATGTACAGACCGCAGCTTCTGAAAGAATTCATGAAAAACATAAATACTGAGATTTCTTCCAGTCACCCCTTCCGTAAGTGTACAGAATAAGCTTGTTGCTGTTGTGTTTTGACCCATTGCTAAGCTTTTCAACCCAACTTTTGTATGAAAAGGTGGTGTGTTTGTTGGCTGGGTTTGCCCACCACTTGATTTGTGACATTAACCTGGTTCAACCCTGAAGTCCAGCATCTCTTTCTATTGCTTGCTTCCTCTTGTTACTGGTAGAGGACCAGGTTGTGGATTCAGGTGTGGCACAGCAGAATGAAGAACTGGATGATGCAAGGCGATTGCTGCAGAAAGAGACAGAGGATGATGATGATGATAATTGGTTTGTGCTGCTACACAGCACCGCTTCAGAACAATTTGTTCAGCCACCAGGTACCATATCTTAAGCTTTGCAGTCATGCTTTAACCCACATCTTGCAAGATGGCTTTTTTTGCGATTACTTTAAAGGTTTCAATAACACATCTTCCTTTGTTATTGGCTTATATCTGTTATTAGTGGAAAGTAAATAGCTTTTTAATGAATAAGGTATCCATACATTTTATTTTTTTGCTTGCCTAGTTGGAAAGTAGTGTTTGGGAGCTCTTTCTTGTCAGTTAACTGGTGGAAATCCATCCACAGTTTTCAGGTGCTAAGTTGTTCTTAAGTGATCAGAGACAGGATAGGATGGAGATCACATAAGAGACGTATGGTGGAGATGTCACACTTGGTTCAGTGGAAATACTTGAGCCAGCGTGAAAAGAGGACCATTTTCACACTCACTTGTCGCCACTGATGTGTTCTTCTCCCAGCTTTGACTTTGAGTGACTCTAATAAACTAAACTCAGTACTGCAGCTAACCAAGGCAACTAAACTTGTGAATAACAAAGGCTTTCGTTTTCTTTGGCTTTGTGGCTCTTTCCTGTTTCTTATCGATGTTTGTGTCATTGACACCAGAATTTGAAAAGGATCCAGGACATCCAGGTATAGGCTCTCTGTCTTTGAGTGTGTTGGAGCCCCCACAAAAACGAGTATTGATAGAAGAAGTAAAGCAAGAAGAAGAGAAGCTGTTGAAAAGGCTGTACCACTCTGAAGAATTGTCAGAGAGGACTGAACCAAAACCAAGACCAGAAGATGACTGGTTTGTGATAATGGATTCCACTATGTCACCACCTCACTTTAAACTTTCAGGTATTCCAGAATGTGCTCACCTGATACCACTTCAACTTGGCACCACGTACAATTTATCATTGCATTTGTTTTTCAAACTGTCATACCTAATGCAAATACAAGGTATACTGCAACTAAACTAGATTGGTTATACAAGTGTAATGGGTCAGCCCAAAAAGGAATACATCATATGAAGAGACCTTTGGTTTGTGTTGTTCTAGTAGGTGCCACGGCATAGCTTACACTTCCAGAGGAATGGCTTTTTACTCAGGACTGTTTGTATCTTTGTGTTCCGATAACCAGAAGATTGGTTTCCTCTGCTGGATTATGTTGGACCCTCAGAGTTTGCAGTCAAAACTTCAGGTATCTGCAACATGTTAGGTTTTTTTTTTTTTTTTTTTCCCCAAAAGCTGCTAAAACGTGTGTCATTCTGTCATAAAACATCAGATGATAAATGTAGTCCATTTTATTGGTCCAACTTGTGATCTTTGTGCAGACTGAAGGCCTTCTTGCAGCAATATCTGTGATTACAAGTTTATATTTCAGGTAGTTTTCAGGTGGTCTCTTTTACTTGTACAGACGTCCAATCCGAGCCCATTCCGCTTTCCCCTCCCGCAAAGATTTCAACCCAATTGGTCAGTGAAGTCAGTGCACAACAGCAGTATCCAGTGGATGGTGATTGGTTCTTACTGCTGAGTGACACTTATGAACCCCAGTCACCGTTCGAGTTTCCAGGTACTCAGCTTTTGGTGAAACCTGCACAGTCATGCCATCTGCTTCATATGGGTATAACTGGATTACAAATCATGCTCATGAAAATATAACCCAATATTGGATTTCTTCCTCTTAAAAATGTAAATTCTTTAAACTTATTTCAGCACATTTGGCTTAAATTTTGTTTTGGTAAAGGCTCATTGCTCGACTAAAAGATAAGTCAGTTTTTTGGAGGAGTTTTCTGTGTTCTGTTGGGGGATGAGGAGGTCAGGAAAGACTCGCAGGAAACGTCGGAGTGTTAATTTCATCACTTGCACCAGCTATGATGTGTTCGTACCTTTTCTAGTGAGTGAACAAGATGGCTGGTTTGTGCTTCTGGAATCCACTTCTGTAGAGCCCATTCTGCCCTCATTCCCAAGAGGTAACCTCTCTATGTCATGCTGCTTCATGTGACAATGGTGACTGTCCGGACTCCCATGTATAGACTATATGCTGGCTCTTCTGGTGTTGTCCGTTTTTATACTGGAATGCTACAGAATGTCTGTTGTTGGGACAATGGCTTGTGAAATGCTTTAACCCTACACTAAAACTCCTGTAATATGTTATTCTCTGCAGCAGTTGCAACACCTGACAAAAGCACCCGGCCAATCAGTGCCCCTGTCACATCACCTGTGATGTTGCCAGAGCCTGCCCCGCTTCCGTCTACAGCAATAGGTGTTTCTGACATGGTGCCCCGTGAAAGTACCACTTCTGTCAGCCCTGCAGCTCAGAAGGAGTTGAGACAGGTGGAGGAGGTGAAGACCAAGGAAGAGGTCACTGAACCTGCCCCGGAGGTTAAGGTACAGTTGACAGACATCTGGAAAATAAGGCTGAGATAGCTGTCTGGGGTTGACAAACAGGGTATGGGTGCTGAGTTATAGCTGATGACAGTTATACACGCAGGCGTGTGTGCGCGCGGTCGTGCATGCTCACGTTTGTCTGTGCACCTGTGTATATGAACGAGTGTATGTGCATGTGTGTTTTATAGCACAGTGCCAAGCACACACACCACAGTTCAGCACAGCTTAAGTAGTAACACCTTGCACTAGCAGCTGATGAATTTAACATGGGCACATACAGTACTTCTCAGATCACATGATGGAGAACATGAATCAGATACTGAAATTTTCCAAAAGAGGGAAAAACTCAAGACAAACAGTTCAGCACAGTCTCTTCTGTTTTTGTATCAGTGCAGTTGTGTTGGTAATTGTCTGAAGCACTGTAGTTTTATCGTGTTGTAGAAGAAGAGTACACTATGCACATCTGGTTGAGTGGGAGGTGGGCATGTATGGTGATGTCAGCACTTCCTCAGCATATGCCATATTTGTGCTGCTGTAGATGATGGGGCAGCGACAGCAAAAGGCAGCTCCAGAGGTCACGGCTGCCAACGGGCATTCAGAGTCTCAGGTCTGTGCAGCACGACCTTAGCTCAGCTGCATGTCTTGAGATTTTCAGGTTCATTGTTTTTTGTACATGGTTGCATGTTATACAACATGATAAACTGACATACACGCCTCTCTTCCCACCTTGGCGGGAGGTAGCAGTCACTCCAGGCAGATGTGGGACAAGTGCAGATGCGGAAGGTTAGGAGTCAGTCCTTAGTCTGTGTTTTACAAATCACCACTCTTGTCTTCGTCATTTTTACCATTACTGTTCAATGTTTAATCCCTCTCTTCATTTTGTTGTACGACACGGTGACGTTTCTGATTGTTAGATTATAGGATAAGTGAACATAGGATTTAGTTAAATTATTTAAACCAAACACCTTGAACATGAGAAAGTATTCCTTACTTGTCACATTGGTATGTCTGAGTCACCTATGACTCTCCATTTCCATTTGGATCCAGCCATTTGTGCCTATGGTTCTAGGCAAAGGTGTTCAAGTTTTGTCAGGTTGGGTGGGGGCTGTTGGCGATCAGCAGTTTGTTGTACTACAGATTCTTAGTCAGAAGGAGGTTTGGGCTTTGACTGAGCCATTCTAAAACATAGATGTTCTGGCACTGAAGCCACTCCAGCTTTGGCTGTGTGTTTGTGGCTATCGTCTTGCTGGAAAGTAATTGTCCACCACAGTTTCATGTCTTTTCGCTGAGACTTCTAAGTTTTTCTCTATATGTTTTCAGTATTATATATTTCTATTCATGATGTCCTTAATCCTGACCAGTTTCCCAGTCCCTGCTAATGTAAAGCATCCCCACATCGTGACGCTACCACCACTATGCTGCTCTGTGAAGGTGGTGGCTTACAGTGCTGATGAGTACTGCCTTTCATATTTGATGTCATGTGGCAATTGATTCCATTGAAGGCTGACTGCTGAAAGCAATTTATTGCAACAGTTTATGGGTTTTAAATAAAATTATATTTCTGTAATGAATATTTTTCAGTTTTCAAGATTTCCTGTATAAACAAAATGAAAGCATACTGTCATCGTTCAACATCAGCATCATTCCATTGCAGTCCAGCCATTTATTGGTGTCTCAAATTGCTGTTATACCTGCTTTAACTGCTAATTTCAAACCTACAAGTAGAATGATCTAAGATTCACATCATCATAGTCACATGTGGCTCATTCTTTGCTGTTCTTTCTGTAGTAGACTTCCATTTCATTAGTCATGCTGTTTAACTACTGCCTATTAAAGTGGTCATATAGAAAGTGCTGTGATGTAACAATGCCAACTAATGTTTTCCTCCGACAGAAAAGACCTAAAAGAATTGAGGGTGAAACCATCTATATCAGACACAGCAATTTAATGTTGGAGGTTAGTATGAGTTCTAATCTAGTCATGTGCTTTCTTCTGGGTCCTTATTTATATATATAATCTGCATATACACAGATATATTTATTATATTTGTGTATATGCAGATTTAGTTTTCCCCAAATACTTAAGCATAGCACTGTGTACACATGTAGCATGACTCTCCCACACTTAGCTTCATTATTTATTTAACAGTGAAAACACCATGTTCAGTTGCAATCAGAAATATTCAGCCCCCCAAAGATTGTAAGGATTAACCAATTAAAGTTTTTGAGTGCTAGATTTGCTTTGGACACACAAATTTGGATTTGCACAAGTTGGGTGCAGGCAGCGTATTCCACTAATAAATGCAAAACTTGTATTTAGAATATATTTGTGAACATCTTTTTACATTTATGGATTCTGGATTTCTTCATGACCAACTTTTGAGGCTTGTTCCACACTGTAGAGTCACAGATGGGAGAGGAGTGATCAATGTAAATGTGAAAATGTCATTCAGTTATGATGTAAGATCCTCTCCACGAGGTAATAATTGATTTTACAGAAATTGTTTTAATATTTGCTTCTTACTGGTGCCAGTTCACTGTGGTGGGTTGGCACCCTGCCCAAGGTGTCCCCTGCTCTGCGCCCTCTGCTTCTTGGCAACAGCTACACGTTTTTAAAAAACTTAATCTGCCCAATGTTACATTTAATTTATTCCCCAACGTCATGATCGTAAGTCTAGACTCAGTAGACTTAATTTGACATCAGCGACCTAATCTTTTTAAAGCACAGTGAAAGCTGAATTCGAACCAAAATCTGGGGGAAAAAAATGTTTGATAATGTTTGAGAATTAAAGTGTCAGCAATCAGATGAGTAAAAAAAAAAAAAAAAAATCTAAGAACTAAATGATTTTCACGTGGTACGCTTGTAAAAGACATTGATCGGGGGTGGACGTTGTGGAGCGGTTCTTATGTTATGTTTAAGTGCCGTAAGTCCTTTTCACATTCACAAACATCACTCAGCTCACATTTGTGAATTAACACAGGAAAAAATCTTATCGTGGCTATATTATAATGTAAAGGACATTATAAATTGTATAGTAGAGACTTCAGATGTTGTTCACATAAAACCTATTATGTTTAACTGACAAACAGCCAAAACTATAATTTAATGATTGTTCAAAATCAATATAAACCTATAATAAAATCATAGGTTCACAGGGAACCTGGACATTTTTAAATGCCAGAGCGGCCGACTGACCTAATGTGCCGTCAGACGTACTAACCGTAAACTGCACAATAGGTTCAAAGCGCACGTGTCCATTATGTTTAATATAAATGGCTTGTAGAGGCCCCCCCAACAGACAAAATATTCAGAACACTTAAGGTTTGTTAACGGTTTGTCCAGCCATTTCAACATAAATTTTAAAATTAATCCTGAAATTAATTTTTTTAATGATAAAAGTGAGAGAGTTTTAAAATATTAAAAAAAAAAAAAAAATTTAGATTTGTTTTTTTTTTTTTTCCTCCACAGAGCCAAAAACTTAATTTAGAGGAGCATTTGAAATTAAAGTTTTTTTTTTTTTTTAATACATTAAATTCAAACAGCACTACGTTGAAACTGTTTATCGTAAACCACAATACAAACTGATCCGAGAGATTTTTGAACCTTGAAAAAATTCTGATTAGTGCTTGTACACCATTGAACACCCAGACTGTACTGTTTCCAGGTGTATAGTTATTAGTAGTTATGTAGTAACTGCTCTGCTGCCGTATTGATATTTTCAATTTTTTTAACCGTTTGTTTTTAAGATGGAAAATGTGTTATTTTTTAAATGTTTCCAAACTGTACACATTTTCTTTTGAATTTGAAACACCCCAATCCTTGGCTGATTATGTTTGTGCAAATCCACCCATAATGAATCTTTTTGTAATTCTGTTTGGGGATGGATACACTAGGGTTAAGATAAGCAAACCAGGATTAGAATTATACAGTTCACAAAAGAGAAATGATTATATGATTGCAACTGTACACCATCAGTTTGTTGGTGTGCCGGTACCCCATGCAGATCTCTGTAGCCCACAGTCTAACTTAGACAATGTCCACCTGTCTGTCTTCATATTGCACGATTAAGTGGATGTTACAGTGAACAGGTTTTCCCTTCTTTCAGAATCAGCCTTGTTACCACTGGCAGTAGGCTCGTGGCTTTTTTTTTTTCTACTCAATGCAGTGAGACAGTTTAATTAGTGTGAACTAAAACCTTAGGGCTGTAAATATGTTGTATTAAACTGTTCACATACTGAACTATCTTGAACGGACATTAACCATTGTTTCTTACATTTTCTCCCCACTATCCATCTGTTTGTTTTTCTTTTCACAAACTGTTTGGTTTTCCTACTTTGTTGCTTTTTACCTTCCTGCCTTCATTCCTGTTCCATATCATCTACTCCTAACCAATCTGTGGCAGGATTCGGAGAAACCTCCGGAGGAGATCCTGCGCCACCATGCCAGCATAAGTGAGCTAAAGCGCAGCTTCATGGAGGCGGTACCTGAACCACGGCCCAGTGAGTGGGACAAGCGGCTCTCCACACACTCACCCTTCCGTTCCTTAAACGTCAATGGACAGCTGCAGCCAGGTGACGGGGTGAGTTAGCCAGTGTACCTCCTTCCCAGTGCAGTTCCCTTGTCAGACCGTCACTGACAGTTGGCTGATATACTGCCATCATGGTGCGGTTCCCCTGTCAGACTGTCACTGAGAGTCAGCCGATGTACCTCAGTCACAGTGCAGTTCCCCTGTCAGACTGTCACTGAGGGTCGGCCGATGTACCTCAGTCACAGTGCAGTTCCCTTGCCAGCCTCACACTGAGGGTCAAGCCATTCTGTGTCAACTCCAGTTAAAAGTCACCATTAATGTTCTAAAATTTAAATGTGACTTTATAGTTGCATAAAAATACACACATTTTTGTCGTATTTCTTTATTTTTTGCCTTTAGTTGACCGCTTTCATTGCATGCTGTACACTTGTTTAGCCCATAATGTTTCTTCTGAGTTCACTTTGGAGCTACAAAATTGTCATTAATGGTGACTTTTAACTGGAGGTAACACAGGATCGCCCTCTGTTTTGGAGGCTTGGACATGTTTCTGGAATATCACAGCATGTTTCAAGAAGTCATTACATGTCATCTTGGCATATTAATCTGAATTGCCTGAACAACAAATATATTTTTTAATATTTTTATAAACATTACATTATACAAATTACTCTGATGCCTTTCATAGCTATTCAGACATCATGGTTTTAAGTTCTGTTTTGACGTTTACAAACTACCAAATTGTAACAGTATCACAAACTGGGTAAGAACAATTCTGTGGAAATTGTTGTTAATGCATTTTATTCAACTTTCCACCTGGTGGTGCTGTTTTGTTGTGAATTCCTTATATTCTACTTTATATTCTGGCCGCAGAAATGCAAAACTATGGTATATACACTGTATGCCATAAATTCTACTAAAAAAAAAAAATAATTAAAAAAAAACATAGCTGCAGTACAATCCAGGAATAAAAATAAAAGTCATCATGTGGGCCACGTCTTTTCAGCTGTTTCGATTGGATTGTTTGCAAGTTTTTTTTTTCTTTTTTCTTGTCTCTTGCAGTTGTGCTTGACCATATACAATGTTTATAAAGTAATATAGTTAGCCCTCCTTATTGAAAACAGTCAAGTTCAGAATAAGAGGAAATGTAATAAGTAATTACCAAACTGGCTGCAATGTGTTGCATTATTTTACCCAAATTTATATAATTGTACTTTTATCATCTTTCAGTGCTTATCCCCCCAAATAAAAGTAGACCTGCCTGCTCAGGTGGCAAAGTACACCACCAGTTTGGGAAGAACATTCCCTGCCCTACCTACACACTGTACACCAATACCTGCATTTAAGCTTTGCCATTGTGGAAGTGCATGACTAGTTTTTCATCAGAATGCAACTGCATGGCTCTGTGGTTAACTTTTTTTCACTCATTTGCATAAACAAAAAACAGAAGAAATCAACATACAAAGCAGGGCAGTTTGAATATGTTAAAGACTTACAGACACCTTTTTTTCCATCTTTCCTGTTTCTCGTCTTCATTTTGTTGTTTTTTATCTTTCTACATGCCTTCTTCATTCTGTCATGTTCAACTTTTTATGTTTCAATACTACTCCTTCTCCCCTTGTTTTTTTAAGTTTTGCCCTCCCATTCAAATCCCCCAAACCCATGCCCCAGCCCATTCATCCTCCCTAGCTTCCTCAAACTCAGGGGTATCCAAAGACTGCCCCCTTCGGCCTGACCACAGCCAGTTCATTCGTCTCAGTCAATTGCGAGCCCAGTTCTTTCTCTCTTAAATTGTGCAGCAAAATTATTTACCAGCAGACAATCAATAAGGGAAGAGGAGACCGCTGTGGTGTAAACCAGTGCTGCTAGCCCTAGCTTCTGATATTCCTCAGGACAGCCATGGTGTAGAACAGTGCAACAAACACAAGGTCCCGATAGTCCTCGGGACAACAAGGGTGTAGACCACTGCTGCTAATCTTAGATCCTGGTGGGCCCAGGATTGTTAGGTTTTCTGGAACTTTAATCTTCTAACAACCTCAGTGCACAAAGTGAGATGGAGAATGCAGTTTTTACACCAATAACGAAAGTGCTTAGGTAGACTGAAAATGTGTACAGTGAGTCGGGAATCAGATTAAATAAAACCACTTAATTCAGTATAAATCGTGCAAATTAGACAGAGATGAGGAACCAAACTCTCCAAAGGGTGAAGGAGAAAAAAAAACTTTGTGAGGTCTAAGATAAACCTGTTGTGCTTGCTGACATAAAGTTTAAAATAAGAATGAACTATGATGTTAGCCATATTTATGTGTAGATCTGTATAAACTGACAGGACACCTTGGATGTAGGCCACATCTGCAGTGTAACATGTCTAATGCAGCATCCCACTAGGCATCATTTACATGTATAGGGAGTAGTATGTTAAAGATGGGTCAGTACGGATGTACAGACTGCTTTTACTGACAAACAGAGAACTCAAGTGCATAAGGGTATGTACAGCAGCACCGTCAGCAGTAATTAACATACACTACTGTATATAGTATGAGTAGGCTATACTAAATAAATACATCTTCTGTCACCATTTAAAGACTGAGACCATAATTTTCAGACCATATAATTGAATACTTTGCACTAACACTTTTGTTTATGTGTGGATTAACAAGGAGGACCCCCCCCCTCCATTCTGTGGTATAAAGAAGAGATTTTAAGTTTGTACATTAATCAACTTTGTTAAATGTGCCAGTGTAATCCATACACCATTAAGTGCCTTATATGTAAGTAAAAGAATGTGGAAGTCACTCTTATATTTAACAGGAAGTCCAGGAAGAGAGATTGACTAATGTGCTCATTATGAATTTAGCAGATGCTTTTATTCAAAGTGATTTACATTTCCACATACATGTTACAGCAATGTTGGTTCTCTGCATTTAACCCATCCCCCTGGGGGCAGCAGTGAGCAGCCACATGTGGCTCCTGGGGAGCTAGCATTTGAGTGTCCTGCTCAAAGCCACACCTGGCTGGGCTGGGATTCAAACCAGGAGTTTTCTGCATCCCAGCCTGATGGTCCAGCCTTTGAGCCACAAGGCCATGGTTTTTATTATACATGGGCATACATTTGCTCCTGATGACTAAGCTATACGAGTCTTTTGAAATAGTTTAATATGTTGTCTGTATTCCTGGAAAGCAGAATATTGCAATAATATAATCTACATAAATGCATATACTAATTTTAGAGTACAAAGACAACCTGTAAAAAACACAGCATAGAGATAACATGAGATCTTAAATCTAGAATGACAACTAGATTATATGTTTAGCTCATAGAGGAAATGTTAAAACCTGCAGTATTGAGAGCTGTATTGAAAACACTCCTTTCAATACTATAACCTCCACACAACAGGACCCCAGTGTTATCAGGTTCCAGTGACAACTTTATTTATTCAGTGTTCATACTTTTGAAAGCAGCTAAAGCATTGAGTGGCACCTTAGTTATCATTTACATGCAGTACAAAAGTATAAATGAATGTCATCAACATATGAAGAATAGTTTTAACGTTGATTAATATTATATTTACATATAATATTACCTAAAGTCCTCCAGGCCTCCCACAAACTTGCAAAGGTTAAACAGATAATAGTTGGATGGACTTTTGAAAAGGGAGAGCAGAACTGGATCAAGCACCAACCCATGTGGTAATCTATACCTAGCTGGTGGCATAACTGAAGACACGACATTATTAGCTATTTGAACAGAATAATTATCGTTTGTTGAAAAAAGAAATGAACCTCTGAAGTACAGTTCCACCAAGGCTTCAGACTGGAGCCTAGCTACCAAAATGGAATGATCAAATGTAGCACTAAGGTCTGGAAGAATAAGACCAGTCATCATCTTGGCATCAATTGAAATCATTATTTACTGCTCTGTTTAAAACAGTTTTACTGCCATGACTCTGACAGAAGGCAAACTGGAATTTCTCGCTGCTGTTTTCTCTTGAATTTTTGAGGGAAATGGGTTATTTGAAATGGGTGTATCATTGCTAGGTAACTCTAGGTGAAATTTTCTTTTTTTAAGCAGTGGTCTAACAACCACTTAAATTAATGGGATAAAACACCTGAATCCAGTGATGTGTTCATGATGGTAACTAAAGGTTATAGTAGTCCCTCCAGTGAATCTTTACATAGTTGGGTGGGATTGGGATCTAGTGAACTGCTGGTACATTTTGTCTTAAGGTTTATTTATTCATTATTATTTTAGATGTTAAGTATCAGTCAGTTTAGATATTTTTGTGGGGTTTTTTTTGGGCCTCTTAGCATATATTTGAAGCCTGATATGGTAGATTTATTGCTAATTGATGAAATTGTCATTAGTAATAGAATTAGGTGCCATTAATTCATATTTGTTAAATTAGATGGTGTGTTAGATTGGAGGTGTTACGTTTGTGTTTCAATATCCCTTAATATTTGACATTCCATTAAACGAAGGGAGGTTTTTGGTGTTTCTAACCACCTTACTGTTTATATGGGCAGTATCACCAAGAGCCTGTAAATACAGACAGAATGTCGTTAACCTGTTAAACCTAACCAGGATTATACAGAACGTTTGAGTAAATTAAGAAAATGCTTCCAATTTGGATGTAACAAACTATATCTGATTCTGTAGTCCATGAGTCTGTGTGCCCCTTTTTGGCCTGCCAAAGTACATAACTGAATTATTAATTATTGAGGTTTATTAATTTATTATTGAGGTTGTTGGCAGATTAAAGACCAACAAAAGATGTAAACCTAAATAAATAGGGTTGGCATAAGTTGGCACAGAACTGTAAAGAATTGCTGTAAATTTATTCTAGCAACTATACAAGTAGATCTACTGTAACATATTTATCTGACTCCTATATAAAAATAGGGCATTGATTTTACTAGATGTGAACATCTTCCCACTAATTTCCACTGTCAGTGTTATTATAGTTTAGTTGCTGAAATAACGTCTAAATGTTTACAGCTGGAAAGATGTAAAAGCCAGAACAAGCTCATTCCAGCTCTGTGTTGCTGCCACACTGGCAATATCTCTCAGGTGCAACATAGAATTGGGTAAATTAGGACTGCCATGACCACAACTGAGCAGGGTGAAATGTGCCTTTTTGTCTTAGACCAATGGGACTATAGTATATGACGGACCTGCTATGACTAAAAGTGTAGGAGACACTCCAACATAAGAGCAAACTTGGCCAACCCCTGTACGCTAAAAAGGTTGGGTGGGTAGTTAAAAACTTAAAAGCCCTTTAAAAACTGCAGGTTAATATAGACGTCCCATTTCCCCCCCTCACCCATACCCCAAACCCACCTGGACGTCACCATTTTTGTCATGTCTTTTTCAACCTTCTGTCACCAACCCAGCCCAAGAGAGCAACCTGTGTTAGAACAGGAAGAAGAGCGGACAGGAACACAAGGCTCACACTTGTGCCATCTCTCCAAGTGTCAGCTCTACTGTCCAAAGAAGCGGGCAGGAACTGCTTGTTGAGCTGCTGTTTTCCGCATCCACAACCTGTTACACAGCTGGTCTGGGATATTCTGCAACCATCCAACACTGGCTGCATTTCAGCAGGAAGCAGCCTGTTAACCTCTTTAGACTAATTTAATCTCCTGGTCTTTGAAATAAGCAGCAGGATTCTGCACCATGTCTTCTCAATGGAGGTACCTTTTACGACTGCCTGAAATCACTGAAGAACACAATTTTTCCCCTTAAAGTATGTGCTACAAACCATGGATTATCACATTCTGGAAATAACACTGAAAATTTATGAACTCAAATTTTACACAAGGCATTTAATGGATTTTTGAAGTAGGACTGATTTTATTTTCCGTTCCAATGGGGGTTAAAGTAAACATTCATGTCAGTCATCCTTTTTTCTGCTTTCTTCTTTCACCATTCACTGTCCTTTCGATGACTGTAGATTGTCTTACATGTACCATAATTTTGGTGGTTGTGTTACAGCTTCAAACTGGTGGTAGAAGAAGCCAAAACCCACATGAGCATTTAGGAGCTGAAGAAAAGTTGGTTCAAAATTGACAATGGGAGAAAATTTTTCTTTTGTGGTTTATAAAAGTTTAAATGACTAATTTTAATGAACATGCAAAATGTTAGTAGCACAGTGATGTAAGAGGTTTGTTACCATTTGTTTGTTATTTCTCTCGCAGGATTGTCCTCGTTTGTCAAATGCTTTTTGGCCAGAATTTTTTACTGCACACCCCCAGGGTGGCTGAAATTTGTAAGGCAGCAGGAATTTACTGCCAAGGCCCTGAAATTCCTGTTAGTGACTTTTAAATCAGGAAGCTATTGCAATTCTTCTTTTTATTACAAGTTCAGATGGTATACAATTCATAGTAAAAAGTGTGTATTCTCTAAGGGTCTGGCAGTGGATTTTACAGATTATTCCTTACTAGAAATTGTCATTTTATAATTATATTGTGTTGGTTTTAAACTGTTTAGTGTTGTTTCTATTTAAACTTTAGTAAAAGTATAATGTATTTGGAAAGTACAAACAAGACAGATTGTACAGTAGTCCCACAAGGTCTCTGGGTGCTAATGCATGACAGTTAGCTAACTTTGGTGCAGGTGCATGCCCCACATAATAGAGCCTACAGGTGGGAAGCTGCTGTATGTTAGTGTGCATTTACCTGTGAAAACGCATTTAGCATATTCTGTACAGCGTGCCACAAAGGCAGGTTCGTGTCACACAATTCATGTTTTGTTCACATTGTCTATTTATTAAGGTTCATCTGCATTTTTTGTATTTAATTAGGCTGTCAAATGTGTGGCCTTAATGCTTTCCCTCCCTCATGTGCCTGTTTTTAGTAGGCATGGTGGCTGAGTGGTAAGGCATCTGTCTGGTAGACAGAAGGTCATGGTTTCAAACCATATCCATGCTTACCACTCTGCAGTTGGTTGGTGCCCTCTCCAGGGTGTATCTTGACTTCTGCCCTAGGCTTGGTGAGCTCTAGGCCACTGTGAAGTATTAGTAGTTTGATAATGGACGATGTCCCTGTTTTCTGCTATTTAACTGAATATTTAAACTTTATCTTATATGGTTCATCATGACTGTTTCTGTGTTCTAGAAGGCTGCTGTCAGACCTGTTCTGAAATCTGTATGTCTATAACATCTTTATACTCTTAGTGTGCCAAAGAGAAGCCTGAGAAATCATGTCATGTAGGAGTCAAGATACAGGGTTTGTTTGTCCCACAGTATATTCCATTTACAGATTTTGTTGTAATTTTCCCCCATAGCGTCCACATGCTGGTACTTTCAGGCATGTCCTTTTTACAGTTTATAGGTGGCACTGAGGAGTACAGTGTTGTGTTCCCATAATACTGCTGTCAGGCACGTCCTATTCACAGAGCATAAGGGGCACTGAGGAGTATAGTGTCTCCATGATACTACTGTCAGGCACGTCCTATTCACAGAGTGTAGGGGACACTGAGGAGTATAGTGTCTCCATGATACTACTGTCAGGCACGTCCTATTCACAGAGTGTAGGGGACACTGAGGAGTATAGTGTCTCCATGATACTACTGTCAGGCACGTCCTATTCACAGAGCGTAAGGGGAGCTGAGGAGTATAGTGTCTCCATGATACTGCTGTCAGGCATATCAAAAGCCTCTTTGCTTGTGTTTGACATGCAGCTTTAAAACATTACTGTAACATTATGTGAGAGGTACTACCAATTTACATCTACTTTTGCCTGATGGCTGTCTTATCCCTGATTTTTCAGTACCGCTCACATAACTGAGGATATCCAAAACGTCCTAATTACTGTCTTTGCCATTTTCACTGCCGGTTAGGGTGAGACAATGAATTGTGTTTATTTAGAAAGCAGAGAAAGTATTTTGGTCTGAAAATATGTAGTCATTAGTTGCTGGATCTACCTTTTTGGCTTGAAATACATTTACTTTAATTATCAAGTGTCCAAGTGGTTGTTCTTTACAAGTATTTTTTAATTTTAAATATCCCTTATTTTTTAACAGTTGAAATGTCAGTCAGAATAACTTACTGATGTGAATGGATGTTGCAGGTCTGATAGTGGACACATGACCTTCCTTTTTTTGTTCGTGTTCTGTAGGGAGATTAATCCACAAGGCTGTCTGCTGAACATCATCCTTGACTATGATTATCAGTGGTCTATAAACATTTGATATGAAATACTCTACCAGGCGGAAACAGAAATTCCTCAAAGCAGTTAATTTATGGTGTGGGTAAATATCCAAGGAATACTAGTGGCTTTGTTTAGACAGTCATTTTGAATTTAGTACGTATTGAGGTTTATTTTAGCTTCTATTGGCTTGAAGCAGCTGTTGTTCTTCCTTGTACTTCCGTGTTTGTTTCTTTTTGGATCCTCCATTTCATAACTTTCCTTTCTAATGTTTCTCACACATGTTCACATGCTCTATGTACTGTGGATGGTTGGTGTTTGTATTTTGTAAGTTTTTTAAAATTTTTTTTGTCTCTGTAGAATGTGTGCAGCCCCTCTGTAGGAGACAGTTTCCATGTTAATACATTGCGAGAAGAGCCTAGCTTCAACAGTGACCATGAGGTCCTGAAATTGTCATATCATGAAAAAAATGGGGTGAAATCAGAACGTGAGGTGGGAGGAGAGGAACAGGGGTGTCCTTGCAGAGGGAACCGTCACAGCATGTGCAACAGAGTGGAAGAGGACACCAAATCGTCAACAGCAATATCAAAAGATGCTTCTGGCTTTGCAGTCCCCTCTGTGTCGCAGTTTGTGTGTGAGGGCCCATACCTCATTCACTGTTTTCAGGTAGTACTCCTGTGGCTCCTGCTCCAGTTGTGGAGGCTGTCCTTTTCCTGTCTCCTTTGTCTTTGTTGTGGTGAGATGGCATGATGTTCCTCCCTGCCAGCTATAGCAGGCTAGCCAGCACTACCTGTAGTGTAAGGGCACTTATGACATTTAACTGGAGCGCTCAATCCCTTCAGTTTGTGTAGTAGCTCATGCAAAATCAATGCCATGGTCTGCCTTGTTTTTCTTTGTGGTGTTCTGGGAAGCTTCTCTTGAGCTTTGATCTTTCCTGCTTTGTATTCTAATCAAGAAGAACCTTTCGATGGGATGATCACTGGGGCTGTTTACTGCACGTCTTGTTTAGGGTGCCATTTCAAGAGTGTCGGGGACAAGGTTCACCAGTAGGTGTGCAGAATTATGTAGTGGGTTGACCTTAACACTGAAATCTGAAATCAGTGCTCAAAATAACGGCTGGTAAAAATACAGTAGTAGAATCCCTAAAGTTAGGATCAAGAGTTAGCCTGTCTGTGTCTCCCACAGCCACCATTGGTCAAGACACAGGTGGTCACCATCTCAGATGCCACTGGCTCACTCCATACTGACATCACTACCAAAGAAGTCCCAATTGTCCACACTGAGACCAAAACCATAATATATAACGCACCACAGGTGGGTAATCGCCTTCGGTTAGATGCAGGTTCCCAGGTTTCCGTGGTAATTGTCCAGCATCTCCATCAAGTTAAAATAAAGTAGAGAGAACAAGGACACGGGAATGTTTTCGGTGATCAGATACTTCTGGGACAGTCTGCAGCACAGCAACCACCCAGACTACCAAGAGGGTTTTTACATGTCCCAAAACTATCACATTTCATTTTTACTCAAATCATTTATGTAAAGCAGCACACAGAAGGACTTGCTGTACATTAGGCTAGCATGTCTAAGGGGGTTTGGCAGCGAGTTGATGTTCAATTCCCCTGATTTTATTTATTTATTTATTTTTAGGAGAAGGTTTTCTTCATCACACATGTATAGTGGGGATCATAAGGCCTAAACAACATTGAAACATAAAAACATATCTTTTTTTTCTGAAGAAATTGCAGGCGTCCTAAAGTCACACAAATGTCATAACTTTGGCACCATTGAAACTGCCTGCAGTATTGTTGCACTGTTATTTTGGTGTTTCTCACACATTTCCAAGCTTTTTCTACTGAAACAGGTTTTAAAAAGTACTTTGTTATATCAAATTTATGTTACTTTGCTGCCAGGACACTAGAGGGAGTAACTGGTATCACAGCTTAAGGTGATATGGTTATACAGTATATCTTTGACTGATGCCATGTTAAATGTTTATATGTATTAAAAAATCTTCCAGAGGTATCCATTACTCACTCTACATTTAGTTGCCATCAGTCACAACACACTTGCTGGTATATCCAATTAGCCATATGTATTATAAACCATTGTTCTGTACTGTTAATTATTTTATAGCATATTGGTAACCATTCATTTGTAAATTTGTGTTAAAGTTAGAAGCATTTGTTTCAGCACTTACAATTTAACATGTTAAAAATATATAGTATACTTGTACCGTATATACTTTACTCACCCAAATAGTGAATTTTTTTCCACAAGTCTTTGAGATGTCATAAAGTCACAAGCGTTTGGACAAATTACCAACTTTATTGAGATCCCCACTGTGTCTGTAAAATAATGCCTCTCCAAACACCTCTGTTATGACATTTACTGCACTAAAATGCACAAAAAAAAAATGGGCACAACTGGAAAAGAAAAGTTTTTGATTCTGAACCGGTTAACTTTTCTGAGTTAAAGGTCAAATGGAAGAACTTTAGTACACATTAGCCCTTATGACACCGTGCTGTACGAATAAAGGTCCCAGTCCCCCATTCAGATTTAGGATCAGCACTTGTGTCATTTCTGCTCCAGTGTTTCATATTCTCCAGTGTGCATATGGAGCCTGTAAGCCTAGCTGTGTGGAGTTACAATGGCTCTGTGCCTTGTAATACTGAGTCCGTTACACTGTCATTTAACCTCATACTGCTCCTGTTTCTCCTCTTGTTCCAGATATAACATTAGATTTTTAAGAGAGGGGTGCTCACTTTCTCCTCTCCCCCTTAGATGGTGAAAGGAGGCGTCACTGAAACTGTGACCCGCATTGAGAAAAGAATAGTCATCAGAGGGGATGCTGACATTGATCATGGGCAGGTATGTTGGGCTGTATGTGTTACAGCTCCGGGAGTGCTGCACACACTTACACTGCATTATAAATACTATGGAGCTACAATTTCATTCTTCTACCTCTCTTGTTGGAATACTTAAAAAATTTTTGAGAACACTGTTGATACATTTCATGACCACTTAGTAGTGGTGTTTTAGTTCGCCTAACAAATCGAACTTCTGAGTATAACCTCCAAACATCAAGGAAAGCAGCAGTAACTACAGCGAGCAGTTAAGGAAATCTTGTACTGTGTAGTTCAGATACGCTCACCCTACTTAAGAAAGTGTCCCGGATGATCTCTGGGCTGCTCCACCTGACTCTAATTAAAATAATGTAAAACATACTGGGTGAGCAGCTGGTGTGTATAAGTATTCTGTGTTTTTTGTAATCATGCCCTCCTTTTGGAAGCTCCCCACTCCAGAGGACCCTTATGATCGAACACAATAGCAGCTGTTTTTTTTGTGCAGTGGCATGCTGTTGCTTTCCATGACAATGCTCTGTTGTGATTGGTGGAGATTGTATATACGTTGACCAGAGGGGTGTGCACAGTAGAGCCAGTGCTGCCCTGCTCACACATATCACCAGTCAACACTGATCGACAGAAAGGGGAAGTGTGTAGTGACTGAACTGTACCTTGACTGTAGAACCTGTCTGTATTCTGTCGGCCCTGGCTCAGGCTATAAAGGAGGCTAAAGAGCAGCGTCCTGACATGGCTGTTACCAAGGTGATGGTGCACCAAGAGGTCACAACAGAATGAGGGCTGAAGGTTTGTATTCCATCACACCACTAGCACAAATCAGTGGTCTCATATGAAAGTTGTGTAGGCACAAAACAGGATTAGAGAAGCGAATAACCAATTTAACACGCACGCTTTGGGATTTATTAAAAGAAAATTAAAAAAACATCATCTGAGCGATGCATGGGTTTCTTTCGGCTGTTCCGGTTTCCTCCCACAGGCCCAGCCTCAAGTGAGTAATGAGTTGCACATGAGTTTTCAAATATACATGTTCCATGTTGAAGCTAAAACAATTATGAAGGGAATTAAGTAGAGGTTTGCGTTACCGCAGTAGCCCTGCAGCTCCCAAGGGACTTGACATGGTAGTTTGGGGCGTGGGACTAACTTTCAGTGTTGCAGGCACTCGACAAGTATGGACAGGATTAGTACACAAAGAACCTGAGAAGTCCCATAAAATTAATAAAAAATTAATTGTACAGTGAGCCATCTCCAACTGAATTCATTTTTAAATTATAGTATAACCGTAATAATGTTCACACCATGTTTTTTATGCTAGTAGCAAATCGGAACAAAAATTATGTGCACGATGGTGCATTTTTCTTATGTTCATTTACAACAAAGTGCTTGTTTGTGCAGGGTTCATGTAATGATAAAGCCTGGAGATTGTCAAAGATTAACGACTGTTAAATGAAGTTAAGAGAGTTTGGCGTATGGCAGTTCTTTTCTGTAGTCACTGATAAGGATTGCAGCAACTTATTATTTACTCAGTCCTTAATGGACTGAGTAAATAATACAAAAAATAAAATAAAATGACAACAAAATGACAAACAAAAAAATAAAAATAAAATGAGGAAATGCTAACATTTCATGGCAACAAGTTAGATACTTAAGGTTTAAACCATCATGCTTAGTCTTTAATTTAGTCACATGACACAATTATTAAATCTTATTTTAATAGATTCATTGGCTGATTTGTAATGTACACTTTAAAAACTAATTTGTATTATGTAACATATTGACTAGTGTTGCATAGGTTACTGTTTAAGTTTTAGGTTTGCTTTGGATGGTTGATCATCTTTTGTATGTCTTTTTTTGGAACAGTTTAATTTTTTTTCCCAGATAAAAAGATGAATATGAAAACATTTCTTACTGTCTGACATGGCAGTAGCCTGGTCACATGCAGAGTGTTCCATTTACAGTGGAATGTTAGAAGACAGCATTGTTGATGTACACTTGACATGGTGTTTACTGCCAACAGCTCAGTTTTTGTCCAGGGCCTTTAGTGAGGGTGTGCACATCCTCCCTGGGCCTTTAGTGAGGGTGTGCACATCCTCCCTGGGCCTTTAGTGAGGGTGTGCACATCCTCCCTGGGCCTTTAGTGAGGGTGTGCACATTCTTCCTGGGCCTTTAATGAAGGAATATAAGCCTGGAATGTTATGCTTATTAGATCTTTCTCTCTTTCAGAGTATAGCATGAGGATGGTTGAGTGAGGTGCATCCTGGTCGTTTTCTACATCTGCAGCCTTCTACAACTGCTGTTTTCAACACAGCTGATTCAAACCTCATGAGAAACCTTTATTACTGGAATTTTATTTGATCCTGTGAAAAGTCTTAGCAACTTTTAATGAAGCTGAATTCAGTTGTCAGGGATTCTTTTTTGGTATTATCAGAACCTGTAGTTCAGTTCCTGTAACTGCTGTGGCCTGAGCTTCTTTGAGCTGCTTATTTCTGGCTCCTTCTGAAAAGCTCAAACACTGACCCACTGGTTAATTTTAAGTACTTTAATTAACCAACACAAACCCACAAAACTGTGTATTAAAGCATTGAGTACAAACTACAATATTTATTTTAATTTCAAATTGATAGATGTTATACTTTAAGAGATATATCAGGCTTTTAAGCATTTGTGTGTATGTATACGTACTTTCTGTATTTATCTTCACTGTGCATACATAGAATTTTAAACTAATGGTTTTTAATCATATGTATTTTCTTTAGTGAAAGACAATGCTTCTTCTGAGCCAGCCAAGCATTTTGAACATCTTTAAGGACATATTTTCCATACTCTTTTACCTAGGTAGTCTTCCTACATCTCTTTGCACTTCTGGCACAAAAGGTAAACACTGGTCACCTGTGTCTCAACGTGTTGTCTGATTCCTGCAGAGCAATGCGTTATATAAAGCTAAGTTGTAAACTGAACAACAAATTACATGGGAAAGAGCAGCTAAAACAGGTTTTTTTAATTAGTGTTGGGTGACAGCTGTTGTTAAGCAGTTGTTAAGTAAGGGCAGCAGTATATTTTTAATGGCTTCTATAGTGCCTGGTTATGAAACTTTCAGATCATGGCTTGTAGATTGTACAGATTAGATAAATGAATTCATGTCAACCAGAAAATTAAGTTTCCTGTTATGGGCCATGTACTAAATGACTGACTTTTTCATTTTCACTGTTCATATGAGCATATTATGATGTCACCTAAGCCTGAATTTATATGACAACTAATTTGCATACCACCACCCTGCCTAGCATACAAGCACACTGCCTGGCACACCAGCACCCTACCTGGCACACCACTGCCCTACTTAGAATACAAGACACCTTCTATGTTTGTCATTCTTGACATACCAGATTTCAGGTGTTTCCCTTCTTTACTATTTTAATTATTTCCCTTAAAAAGTCTGTCTTATTAGTTGTATAGTGAGAAACCAAACAATTTGACAAGCTGAGCCAGTGTGGTTTCCAGTGATGACCAGCAAATTTTTGGCTGTATAAGAACCTGGTCTAAGTCTGGGCAATCATAAAAAATTGAAATGCTGATCTGGCTTGACTTGTAACTTTTTCAACATTTTCAGTAGTTTTGCAGCAACTTAAATGCATGTCAAAACCAGAGCAATACAAATTTAAAAAGCAGCTGGGTCTGAGCTATATCCTTATTTTTGGAGAAGCGATCAGGTGTGAGTTTATTTTCAGTATTGTTTACATTTCAGAATGGGTCTTCTCAGGGTATATTTCTCTGGGAAAAACAGGGAGACAACGTTATATTGTGTCATGTTTATATGTATATATAGTAGGTCTGCTTTAGTAGTCTCACTGGGTGGCTATCCATGTTAATGGTGATAACTTTTACTGTCAAATGGATTTAAAGCACTCTGGTTGCTTCCATTCTGGAAATTTTTACCAAGTTCCTCCCCCTTTGCAACATGAGTCACATAATAAATTTTCCTTTTATTTATTAATTTACAAATACTTGCAATTGGATCACTAAATTTGACTCAGGAAACCAAGTTTGTCAACTCAGGAAGCCAAGACATTTGTCATCAGATGGATTGCTGTAAATCTGCATGAGTGTTGAAAAGCATCTAAAGCCTGATAAGATGTTTAAAGAACATCTTACTGTGTTTGGTGCCGTTCATCCCTTTTGGATGAACGGGATGTGAGATTTGCAGTACACCATGCGTTGACATTGACAGGGTAATCTTTCTGCGTGGATTTTAAAAAACGTCTACCAGAAGAGGGAAATTAACAGTGAATGCATCTCGTTTCATTTGTCATCAGTATCCTCAGTTCTGTGTTCTGGATCTTCAGCAAAGAACAAGTTGTTCTTTTTATCAGTTCTTATTTCCCATGCATCATATCTCTAGCAAATGATCACGACTGATGCTGACGCTGGTCATGTTCACAATTTGTTCAAGTCTTTAAATTCAAATTTGTGAATTTTTTAATTTCTTAAACGCTCACTGTCTCATCCTGTGGGATATACACTTATTAGTGATTAGCACATCAAACACCAGGTGATGTTTGTTTTCCAGTGTAACAGCCTGTGATTGGGTGCACTGAGAGAAGAGGCCAAAGTGCTCTGTGTCCTTCAAAGAGCAGCCAGCTTCTGTTAATGTCACACACTTAGTCTGATAGCACATTAGCCTTGTCACCGTTACGCAGTGTTGTAGCTGGTGCCGGTACTTGTTGCTTAAGCAGAGGTTAACTGCTGGCTAGCTGTTACTAAGAAATGTCTGTTTTGGGCTTTCATCAAAATGTTTGTGATTAGATTTCTTCATTCTTTTTAAGTTACCTTTGATTTTTTTTTAATTTATCTACCTACATTTTCTTTTCTGTAAGCTGACCACCAAACAGGGGAACAATTAGTTTTATAATGTATATTTTGTAGACCAATTGTTTTTATAATGCATTTATTTTGCTGTTTCTATGATAGAAAATGAACATAGAGATATTATGATGTACACCCTAGTTTTATAGCCTTTTATAAAAGAGCTTTAAAATGTAGCATTAGAAGGAAATAATTTCTGGCTTGTGGAGTGTTTCACTTTTTAATGTGCAACTACAATAAGGCAATAGAATAGTGAAGAACTGTTAGATTAGGCTTTGGAAAAGATACTGCGTTTCCTCCTTTTTACACCGCTGTTTTTCAAGTAATAAAACAAGTGGGAAAATTACATTTTAATTTGTGTTTTACTCTCTGTGTGTGTGTGTGTGTGTGAGACTGTGTGAGCCATAGTAGAGATGGATTGAATGATCACTTTTGAAGAACTGAAGGACATGGCTTAACTATTACACCACCGTCATGACACTAAAGATCCAGCTGAACAGTTACACCTCTGTTGTGACACTAAAATCCCAGGGTGAGGGTAGATGTTAAGGTGCAGCAGTTTGTCCAGTGTAAACTGATGATGTAGTCAGACAGTACCACGGAACATAAAAGGTCTTTTTTTTTTTTTAAATGTGCAAGAGTGAGTACCTCTTAGACAATGAGGAACAAACATGCATCTGACAGCATTAAAGTGCATTTACACTTAGCTTCCTAATCAAATACTCTTCTAGCTAGTTAGCCAAGGAAGAATCTGACTGTTCAACCTTTTCACAGTGAGACAGCTATTTAAAACAACAGACAGAACAGAACCTTTACTGAATGTCTTTAACTGCTGCAGGATAAAAATATTTTGTCCTTACATCAGCAGTTGGGCAGTATTTTAATAAGTAGAGAATATTTTTGTTGGCTGAACAAGAACTGTATGTGTCCTGGGGAATATTTTATCCCATCCCACACTGTTAGCATGTAAGGCAACCAGCAGTGGCATGTTGGCAAGGATGTGCAAATAAACAAAGAGAAACAAGATGGTTGCCTGGTTTCCTTTTCAATCCTCTCTCAGACTTTCATACAAAAATTACACAAAAAGTCGTTTGCAGTGGCCTGATAAGCTCGCTCTAACAGTGCTTTTTGCACAGAAATGTTTACATGTCATTCCAACATGTTTGCAGAGGCAACTCTATGAGTATCAGTATAAGACACTGACTGGATAATACCCCAAACATGGAGGAGCCTCCAGAACACTGACTGCACATTTCTGTACACTTCGATCTCTCGCTATGCTTAACGTTTCAACTTTTTCATGATACAAATTGATGCAGTGAAAATGTCTGCCAGACTTTCCTATCTCTTCTGTGGTATTGAGACCCCACCCTCCACGTCTGTCCTGTCCCATCCTCCCCCTCTTTTTGTGTCTACACAGTTATACTTTTTAACCCACCGATATGGGATTGGCTGGTGAAGGAGAAAACAGATATTGTACTCGCAGCTCTATAAGCAGAGGTTTGGTTTAGATGATTCACCACATACTTATGATCTTATTGCCGCACTGCCACAACATTCTCATCAGACTAACCTCGTAGCCAGACAGAAGGCGTGAGGGTAAGGCTGCTGTTAGCCCTCGTTTCATAAATAATAAATAGGGAAAAAGCTATAAATTATGATTGCTTAAGTCTGTTCATTATGACTGTATTTCTGATTCCTGGTAATAATTGAATTACTGTTTAATAAATGATCAAGTCAGAACTGTGTAAAATTCTGCATGTCCTAACCTGAAACAGTATTGTCTTGGTCTTCTTAATGCACTCTGTCACTCTGCATACAAAGAGGCTCAGAGGTTTTCCCGGGACTCTCTTCTCTTCTTCATGTATTCTCCCCCACCGATATAAACTCTTAATTAGTGAATGCCTTCCTACTCTCTGTCCATGTTTTCCTCATGCAGTGCTTTGCAGGCCATTCACCAACAACCCCTAAAGGCACTGCGTGCTGTGCTGGAGGAATACAGTGATAAGGCTACTGCAGCTTGTGAAATCCTGAGGAGGAACCCATACCGACACTTAAGGAAAAAAATGAGCAAAGCATTGATTCTTTTTAAATCAAACTCAGCCTATTTCTCTTAGTTAAGAACAGTGTATCAGCTGTGGGTAAATGAGTTACATTTACTTCCTTTCGTGTTTTTGGGGACAAGATCCATGTAACATTTTTGCCGGGTTAAGCCTTGGATTTCATGATAATGAAGCCTTGTGGTTAAGAAAGGATACTTTCAAATTGAGTCTTTATTAATTGCTTACATAAAGACAGACAAATGTACAGACGTGTGTGTGTGTGTGTGTTTGTGCTTATCAGCACTTGGGGCTGTAGAGAGGATGTCCGTTGTAATGAGCAGCAACAATCAAGAGGCCAGTGAGGTCCTGTCAAAACACATAACAGCAGAGTGCTGCACTGGACTCATGTGTGGGACCTTATTGTGCCACTCAAAAGGCCAGCAGTAGCGATGGAGGTCACATGACCTGGCTAATTCACTTGCTTTGCTATTTTCCTCTAATGTCCCTTGACATCATTGCCTTCTGCTTGCAGATTTCTGACAGCTTACTCTGTTCACAAGTGGAGTTTATTATCTATCTGGCTAATGTGTAACTATTTTAAAGCACTGGATTTTTCCTTCAATTTTACGTTTTGCCGCACTGTCTTTCAGAGAGCAGACAATAGTACACGTTCACCTTAGCTGCCTGTTGCTCTGTACTATATCCATTGTGTAAATAAGATGTAGAAAAAGCAAACACTAGTTTGAAGATCAAGACTATTGCCACAACCAGCAACAAGGATGTTATCAAAGAGCAACAGGGTCAGAGTATGCCACAGACAAAAAGCTAAAGCCACAGCATGCCGGGCATGTTTCACTGTAACCTCACTCCTCTAGTGTTGTGGATTTCATTCTGCTGTTTTGTTACATGGTTAATGAGAACCAGAAGGCCAGTCAGTGTCCTCTGTTTTGTTCCCTATGCAGTATATTCACCGTGGAAGAGTCAGGACAAATGTGTGTTTTTGACACTGTGGTTGTTGGTTCAAATTGTCTTTCCTTTCTATCTATATTGAAACATCATTGAAAAAAAAATCACAAAATTGTTCCCCTCCTTTAAACACACCTGAGAATTTGAAGACTTCACACAATACACCTCAGAGTCTATTGTATCCATTATCCTTTTTGCTACATCTTCATAGAGCTTCTCTCCCTTTGATCTTCCCCTTGCTCACAGCCCACAACACTAAATAGTGAGGCTTTATAAAAGCTGGCACCTTCAGCTTTACCACTCCAGACACTGACAAAAGCAAAGGATGATGTTTTCTGTGATTCTCCATAAATGAAATTTATAGTATGAAACTGAGTATGTGTTTTAAATTGTCCCCCACAATTATTATGAGCAAGACTTTGTGTTAGAGCCACTTTCCCCAGTGTAGAATCCTGGACATGGCTTTCATAGAGCATGATTGTGCTTCATATGGTACAGGTCTGTTCTTCACTGAGATGGCACAGCTAAAAAAAAGTAGTCAGAGGATGGGTGGGTGGATGGATGGATGGATGGATGGATGGGAACAGAAAATATGTTTAGAGAGGTGCAGCAGGCTTTGTGATAGTTGGACCTCCCAACCTTAATGAACAGCAAGGTGCATGCTTCAGTGCAAAGATGTAGCTGCAATTAACTGCAATAAGGGCTATGTTTGTAAAACAAAGGATTTATCATGAAATCTCTAGATTTAATCTGGAGTTGCAGCTACACCCATAACATTGCAGCTAATATTGCCGTGCTTAATGCTTAACAATATAACCTGTAACAGAGCCATGACCAGGGGACATATACACTATATTGCCAAAAGTATTGGGACACCCCTCCAAATCATTGGATTCAGCTCTTCCAATATCCTCCATGGCCACAGGTGTATAAAATCCAGCACCTAGGCATGCAGACTGTTCGAACAAACCTTTGTGAAAGAATGGGTCACTCTCAGGAGCTTAGTGAATTGAAGCGTGATACCGTGATAGGTTGCCTCCTGTGCAATAAATCCATCTGTGAAATTTCCTCGCTACTAAATATTCCACGGTCAACTGTTAGTGGTATTATAACAAAATGGAAGCAACAGCAACTCAGCCATGAAGTGGTAGGCCACGTAAAATGACAGAGTGGAGTCACTGCATGCTGAAGTATACAGTGCGCAGAAGTCGCCAACTGTCTGCGGAGTCAATAGCTACAGACCTCCAAACTTCATGTGGCCTTCAGATTAGCACAACAACAGTGCATAGAGAGCTTCATGGAATGGGTTTCCATTGTTGAGCAGCTGTATCCAAGCCATACATCACCCAGTGTAATGCAAAGCATCGGATGCAGAGGTGTAAAGCATGCCGCCACCGGACTCTAGGGCAGTGGAGACATGTTCTCTGGAGTGACAAATCACGCTTCTTTGTCAGGCAATCCAATGGATGTGTCTGGGTTTGGTGGTTGCCAGGGGAACGGTACTTGCCTGACTGCATTGTGCCAAGTGTAAAGTTTGATGGAGGGGGGATTATGATGTGGGGTTGTTTTTCGGGGGGTGGGCTTGGCCCCTTAGTTCCAGTGAAGGGAACTCTTAAGGCATCAGCATGCCAAGACATTTTGGACAATTTCATGCTCCTAACTTTGTGGAAACAGTTTGGGGATGGCCCATTCCTGTTCTAACATGACTGCACACCAGTGCACAAAACAAGGTCCATAAAGACATGCATGAGTGAGTTTGGGGTGGAGGAACTTGACTGGCCTGCACAGAATCCTGACCTCAACCCGACAGAACACCTTTGGGATGAATTACAGCCAAGACTGCGAGCCAGACCTTCGCATCCAACATCCGTGCCTGACCTCACAATTGCGCTTCTGGAAGAATGGTCAAACATTCCCATTGCAATACTCGTAAACCTTGTGGACAGCCTTCCCAGAGGAGTTAAAGCTGTTATACTTGCAAAGGGTGGGCCAACTCAATATTGAACCCTACGGACTGAGGCTGGGATGCCATTAAAGTTCATGTACGTGTAAAGGCAGGCGTCCCAATACTTTTGGTAGTATAATGTATGTATTTGACATTCCACACAATGAGCACTTCAACCGTTATTAGTATGGTTCTGTTACTGCATACTTACTAATTACATACTAGCAGACTGGCAACTCACTGACTGACTTCATTTTATGACCAACTTCCACTTGTTCCACTTCCACATACGCAGCAGTCATCTCAAGGACTTTCTCCTTTTCCTCACATCACCATTTCATCACTGGCAGAGATTTCACTTCATTTTTTAGCACTTTTGATTTGAATTTCCTCTGAATTTTGCTATAGAAAATTTGAATTTTGTCCACACAAGACATAACAGAATTTAATCTGCATCATGAAATAACATTAAAATTGACGTCATCACTGCATTTCAATAGGAAGGACATGGGCAATCAGACTGGACCTTTTCCCCTTCCCCTGGCATAACTACAGCAAGCAATGATAAGTGCACCAGACAATGATCAGTACTGTAAACACATTTTTAGATATCTATAATCGATACATAAAAGAGTTAACCTTTTTGACCATAGATAGCTGTTGCAGACCCTTTTAAAAGTGAAGCTCTGCTAAGTGTTATATGATCAAAGACATGAGGATTCATTGTGTTTAAAACTGGTGATGCTCGCAGGGGCAGTAGAGGGGCTGATTTTTTCAATTCAAGGGGGCCAAGTTGGAAGCAGTTTTTCTGTTAGAGGGGTCAGTTACATTAATCCTTGTTTTTAAAATATTAAGGCATTTTCCTTACGTTGCAGTCATTATACAGCAAAATACAAATGGCCATAATTATCCAGCATTTTATTTACAGTGCTTCAGTTACATTTTAAATCAATTATGTTAGGATGGCTTAAGGGTGATGTCCATAAATTGGATTAAGATTTTTGTTCCATGCATTTACAACCTTGTGATCGCTAGTAAAACACAGCAAAATATTTTGTAATTTAGGGGGCCCACAATAATAACCAAGCAGGACATTGGCCACCCCTGGCCCCTTGCACAACTGCCCATGCATGCTGTGGGACATTCCATGTCACGTTGAATTGTGTCATGCTATTGCACTGTATAGGTACAGCATGTATGGATATACATGAGGTTTGCTTTGCACCATAAGAACATAACTGTCTGCATTAGATGTTCAGTCACAGAAAAAAAATGACTGTGAGAACACAATCTTAGCGAGACTGAAGATAAGTCAACAAAAAGTCTCCAGAGGAATGGAAATGATTAGACAATATGTGAGTATGCTTCCTGTCCCTCACAGCTACCTCAGACAGCATTAAAAGTAATTTATAAAATAATCAAGCTAATAACTCTACATCCAAAACATTATACTGTATATAACTACTAAGTTTCAAACCCTTACCAGAAATGAATATGTTACATGCGTAGTAAAAACAGAACCTAAAAGATTACCATTTATGTGAATCATTATTAAGCATTAATTCCAATTAGATTAGTACCCTTTTCAATAAAAAGACAGAAATTAAATGAAGGCTCTCATGTCCAACGACTGAGTGGGCATACCAGTTACCAGGTGAGTGGATTTCAGCCTCAACATTACAGAAGATAAATGACAGCTCTAAAAAAGTTTTTAAAAGTTTAATGTGAGCTCAACCAACATAAGCAGCTTAGACGTTTCAGTGACTGTACACAGCTCAAATGACAGCACAATTATGAATTATAGCTCAACAGAAGTTCAACAGAAATCTGGTACTCTAAAGAAATGTATAGGCAGAAATGGCAATGCTTCAGTATGATGTACAGTATATCTGTCTTATTTGATAATTATCAGAAAAGAAATCACCCATAAAATTATGTTTTATAACAGTTCAGAAGTACACACCAAATCAAAAAAGCCATAGCTTTGGCTCATCGGTGTATATCTACATATATGTATAGACAGGTCCTACGCAATAGCCTTTTCGTGTTCTCCAGGAGCCAAGAACTTGAGGTCTGAGACTAATTTTACAGGAAGGGAGTAGTCAAACAACCCTCTCTTAAGGATAAGGATGTGCTGAAAACTGACATGCAGTATGGCAGCATGGCACAGAAAGCAGTGAAAATTAGTTACAAGCTGATCATGTGACACCGATGAGGAGGCTGCTTCTGTCTGTCTCTCTGAGAAATCGTGATAGGAAAGAACACTCAGTTTGGAGAATCGGCTACCTTAAAATAAACCAAAAGTGAAGCAGCTCTAAATATATTTTCTAAGCACAGAGCCCTGGATATTGGTGCATATAGAGCAACAACAAGTTAGTGTAGTTACTTCGCTCATTTACATTAATAATGAAACTTGACAGATAGAGCACACCTGAAATGGATGGCGAAGGGTTCAGAAGTTGTATATGACACTCTGTGGCAAGAGCCAAATTTGTAGCCGATCACTCCAGGCCCCTATGCTGTTCTAGTCCCTGCTAATTTAGCACAGCTTTTATACAATAGGATGAAACGGATTATAAACTGAGTCGACAAAGCCAGCAGGAGCAAGGAACAAGGCTGGGAAGGTGGAACACTCACTGTGCTGCCCACAGTGCACTGGAGCACACTTTGTAATAAGAAATATTTCAATAAATAATTGTCCAATGTTGAACCCTCCATCAGAAAAACCTATTGCTTTGGTTTGGCCTACCCACAGCGTACGCTATAGTCTACTGTCATCAATGCTGCTGGTGCAACATTACATGCCCAGGTACCCTGGGTTCTGTGACTGCCAGTATTGCTCTGTACTTCTGTATTAGTCTGTACTTCTGTACCTGAGCTGGAGCCACCAACCCCATTGTAAAGTTGGCATTTTTTGTCATGTACAATGTTAGCATGCCCATGGAGGCTGGGTAGCCAGTTGACCTTGGACTCCAAAAGGTTTTTTTTTCCACACCATGCGTAGTTTTTGGCTCCTCTCCTGCATGTTGTGGGTCTTTAACCTTAGCTATGTATTGTTTTATAAAACCACTCCTGTAACGTACCTTGGTGCAATACTGTTATGTAAAATAACATGAAAAATTAAGTGGACTGAATCTGATTTTGTTTAGACATAGGCCTTGCCATTATGTTGGTGTCCATGGAGACCAAGGGACACTGTTATCATTTAGGGAACATGTACATTGGCAGAATCTATAAAATCCACAGGTATGCCAGAGGCTGCAACAGGAAGGTTACCTAAATCAATCCAAAACTCTATAATAATTACAAAACAACACCACATAATCATCATTTCATTACACACCATTAGCAATTGTAAGAAATACTATAGACCATCAATATATTCTAGAAAGGGTGGCTTTTACATTAGTAGGTAATGATATCACTGTACACTACCAGCATCTCAGGTTGATATTTTACCTATTTCTTGGTTTCTTTATTCAGTACATAAACAAATGAACACAAATCACGTTATTTACCTGGGTGCCTTCTATACAAAAACTTTTACAAGGTTTTTATATAGCTATATTCTCAGCCTGTAATACATTTTTCTTAACATCTTACAATGACAAATTCAAGTAAATTAATTTTTTCAGTCAACCACAATTATTCCTGGTTGGTAAAAGAGCTTCATTAAACTCAAACTGCTGTTGCTTCCTTGTTTTTTACCCCAGTTTTTTTTAGGAGTTCTTACATGGTTCTTATTGCTCATAATCATGAACCTTTCTGAAACCCAGTTTACAAAGAGTCAGGAGTCAGTTACGGTTGTGTATGAATCAATGGGAAATGAGAGTTTGGACTGGACTGGCTAACAATTAAAGTGCAACAGGTAGTGGGATCATGTAGAACCTGGATGATACAATAGGCCCCAGAGGATTGATTCAAGGAAGGTTTTCTGTTTCTCAGAGTGTATGAAAATCTATATTCAGGAAGATTCTTCTGAAGTCTGCTGCATGAAAAAAGGTCAACTCTGGTATACATTAAGATGGCTTGAGAAAACTATAAACTTCTACACATTCAAAAGAGGCTTCACACAAATGTAGTATGTAAAATACTGTACATCATCATGTTTAATCTTTACAAGTTAATCTCCAACATGGTTAACAGGCCAAATTTATAGGAGCTAAACTTCCAAAGGACCATGCTGACTCTCCTAGCTGCCCTCCCTGTCTATTGTCCTCTGATGAAGGGTGATGAAGTTGTGTTATTGAGGAAACCCCAACAGACAGTGTCACCTCTATGGAGAAAAGTGAAAGGGGTGCAGTAAGTGTTACTCCGTGTTTATGGATAAATGTCAAAAGCAGCAAATACACACCAAAACACACACTTTGTACATATGGCTTCAGTGTCTTCAGAAAAAAAGTAAAAAAAAAAAAAAAAAAAAACTGGAAATGGAAAACACACACGTCGTTACATTGTTGTAATAAACAAAAACCATGCTGGGTTTATTTGTTTTTCCATTACAGTCAGGAAACCAGAGCAACACAAACAGCATGAGGGCTGCATTGCTCCCGATTACACAGCACCAAACAGCCGAAGGTACTAACCATGTTTTAAAGCTGATTATGTTACTTCTCAAAAATACCCCATTTCCCCCTAAATCTCACCATTCTTTAAAGGTTTACGTCAGTGTAAGTTTCATGCTGTATTTATTAAATTCTCTGCACACATTATTTAAAAATCTATAGCAAGTCCTTTAGAACACCACATTTCTGTAACATAAAAACTCAAAATACGAGCAATAACACACATGCAAAACACTTTAGTCATCACTACAGATTTGGGCAGTCTGTTTATGTAAACTGTAGCTGCCCAATTATTTATTCAGACAATCCTACAATCCCTTGGGTGCACTTTTGAGAGACTGCACTTTCTCTGAAAAAATCTAATCTGGCCTCCTTGAGCTCTTCATCTCTTTTGCTTTTTTTGGACTTTGTGTTCCTTTCCTCTTCTATAATTCATTCCTTGTTGAGGAGTTACAGATTCTCCAGTTGTCATGGAGCCACTGCTTACATTTCAGGGTTCCGATTTGACCATCTTTGTCTTTAATGTTTTTGTCCACATCAGTAATCTTCCTCTTACACCCTTACACTACACATACTTAATACATCTGGACTGTAGTATCTGTGTGTAAGCCTCGTGGCTGAAAGGGTCAGGGTCTGCACAGCACCCGGTCAGAAAAAAACTGTAGGATCCAAAAAAAAATTCTACACTGCAGGGGAAAAAAAAACTCTGCTTAACATTAGGAAGGACAGAATTTCTCTATAAAAAGTCAAAGAGCCAAGTCCAAAATCTTCCTTTAGAACACAAACCAGCACATATATACAACAGTATGACGCTTAAAACAAAATGCCTTGTTTCTGTAAACATGATGGGTCAAAATAACAGCAAGAAGAGCTTTATCCCTGCACACGATACAAATATTTATGTTTTTTTAGCAAATTTGAAAAAGATATCTGGTATTAGTAGTCTCAGCATAAACTGCACAGACAGCCTGTGTGATTTAAAGGATGAACGTTCTGGAAGACAGGTTGGTACAAATAATAATGACTGATATTTTGTTAATAATGCCTCCATATATGCAGTTAATCATCAACTCATGACACTCATCATTATTCAACTACATGAATAAATAGGACATGGTGACTGGTGTCCTTAGGCAAAAAACAAAGGTGTTTATCGATCTTTAAGTCTCAAATAACTTACAGTGTTTGATGAAGTTCGACAGTCTAACAAATTTTATGAAAATTCCCAAATTCATAACCACAACTGTTTCCCTCCACATGTTAATAAAACAAAAATCTGGAATGACTAAAATACAGCACTGGAAAAAAGCAATATTCTTTTTTTTTTTTAATTTATACATTTAATCAGAGCAAGGTATCCAACTAATTGTGGTCCCAGGCAACAGGAGTTGGTATTGAGCATCAGAAGCTCACTCATATGATTATGAAACAGTGGCCAATGTCACCAAACTCATGAGAAACTTAGTCGGTTTCTTCTCAAGTTCAAACTGAGAAAAGAACAGGATATTCATGAAACTCCTTACTTTGAGCTACCCTACTCTGAACTTCATTTTTGCTCGCTTGTTCACTCACTCACTCACTCACAAAAGCCTTTCTCCAGCTTCTCACAGCATCTCCCCTGAGTCCTCTATGTGCTCCAGCTTCAGGTACCTCCTGGAGCTACTGAGGTCCAGCCTAGGCCAGCTACAGTGTTTCTGTTGTTTTGTCAGGGTTCTGTCTAACTGAGACTCCCCAGAGATCAGTACCACCGTGCGCAAGTACACATCTGAGCCAAACTCTTTCTGAAGCGGTTCTGGTAGGAAAGTGGCCTTACCCACCGCCTCCACCTGCCTCACAGAGGTCAGATGTTCCCAGGGGTTAGTCCTGTAACTTAGGCTGTAAGCACGTCGAGGCGGGGCTGGTACAGTCCAGTCATCTCCGCAAATACTTGGCAAAGTCTTCACCGGACAGTTGATGACTTTAATAAGGGGCAAGGCCAAAGTGGTAACAGCAGATGTGCCTAGAGGTGTTGAGGGGGGTGAACCCCCGGAGCTTCCCGGTGTGCTTACATTGATCACACTTGAGCTGCAATACTCAGAATGAGGAGTGTGCAGTTGTGCTGAAGCTGAAGAAGACTCTTCCTGGTGTGAAGTGTTTGTGAATAACTTGAGTGGGGGTTGCCCACAGGCAGCCCAGTGAGCTCCCCCTGAACTTGTCTCCAGCAGTTCAGACACTGAGTCAGCCAGTTCCTCCAAGCAGGAGATGTTGAGTTCAGTGGTTGGGTGGCTGACTGACCACTGAGAGTTTTGAGGAAGTACCATGTCCAGAGTGGGTGGACCACCTTCTGGAAGCACAGCAGCTGCTTGAGAGAGCAATAGCTGCGTCTCCCGGTCGCGATTCTCATACAGCATGGTATTGGCACAGATGAAGATGAACAGGCCCACGCCCATAACAATCGGACCCAACAACTTCATGCGATCACTGTGGACAAGAGCTGCGGTAGACATGATGGACTTTGATCCTGCAGGTCGGCCTACTGCCCCTCGGGTGCCATTCACTGGTGTGGCTTCCACAGTGGCCCGCTGAGTATGATAAGGCCAGTAGCCTGCCACTGCCACAGCAGTGCCCACAACCACCACGAGTATGCCTAGGATAAGAAAGACACCCGGTAGAGACTGTATACGCAGCTGGCCCTGTATAGCCACTTCGCTCTTCCTCCTGGAGCAGAAGCTGAAGAGACGCAAGCGCTGGCAGAACCGTGAGTGCTGTGGTCCAGCCCGCATCTCCACAGCTGCTTCAGAGACCCTCGTAGCCGTCATGCCATAAAAGAAGGCTGCAGAGAAAGACAAGCTCATGGCAGGATCTTACCTGTATGTAGTGCATCTCCTGTAAGACTGTTCACCATTCTATATAGCTAGGCCCTACTCTTCACCAGTACAATGCAAGTTACAGTTTTTCTGTAGATGTCTTTTGTATGATTAATTAAAAAAAACACCACCATATTATTGTTCTTTTTATGCAACTAGAAAAGAGGAACTGTTCAGTTGAAAAGCACATGGACACAACATTGTGGGAGAATTATAGAGGAAAGACACCTTCCAGCTCATTTGAGTCAACACAGGAGGTCAGACATATGCTTTACCCTGAAGACATGACTGTAAACACAGATTCCAAACACTACATACAGTCCAGCACCATGGAGGGCACTGAGCAACCAGGCAACGTATTTCACTTCCTTATCCTTCACTCCCTTATCCTTTCACTTCCTTCCCTAAGAAAGCAAGGTTACTCATTTCACCGTACATTACCGGTTTACAACATCCCAAAGAATGTGTTAAATTTCAGGGTCAACAATGGCAGCTACTATAAAAAAACACCCAATCATATTAAGTACTGCCACTGACTAGATGTACCCTGGTTTAGAGAAAAGTGTGCCCATTTATGGAAATAAATTAAATACTGCAGAAAGTAAAGGAGAAACATGACATAGGACACTTTTTACTTCACTTTGCAGAGTGCATCAATAAAATGTATTTGAGAATGAAAGGTTGTTGTTTTTATGGTTCACTAATGGTTCATATCATAACAAATGTCACTTAGTAAAATCAAGACATTTGTTTGTTTCCTGAACTAGGGAGACATATTTCTTTTTGTACAATTCATTTCAAACATAAAAATGCATTGTCAATAAATAAATATTTCCTTATTCTACAATGTTAACACTCAGATGCAAGTGGATAACTTTTTTTTTCCAAGCATCGTCTGATTTCCAAATCCAGTCAATTCATCAACAACACGAGGACCATTGGCTAACCTCGAAACAACGTATTTTTACATATTTTAAAATGGCATCTCATTCTGCTAAGTCGTAGATTATGTGTTTAAAATCCTTCTGCAGACCAATGTTTACTTATAGCAGATGAGCGTTTTTTTAAAGCATCTGCAATAAACTGAATATTACTTGTCACGAGTTTTTTTATGAACTATGGACAGGATCGATTATGAGCGTAGGCTTTACTAAACAAATACCTAACCAAATCTTCGAAGGGTCAGTCCGTTTACAATCGTGTAGTGATGTATGTTACAATTCGTTTTCCCATTCAAAATGAGTTTTGCGGATTGCTAAAAAGCAACATTATTCATTTCTTTCCCGCATAGTTTCAGCAATTACAATTTATTTTAAATTTGTTTGATGAAACATGCGCGGTTGGGTAAATGTACACAAATGCCCCACACTTGGACAAAACATCTTTTGTTCATTAACTTGTTTTGGACTTCATTTTAACAAGGCAAAACCCTCCCAGGCTCCATATCTTAGCTGAATAGCACGGACGTCTTTGACAAATAAGGTATATTTTGTTTACAGTGATCACACTGGGATGTCCAAGAAAAATGCAAAAGGTCCCCCCCCCCAACATTCACACTATAAAAAGGAAACAGGCGATGAATGGATTCAATGATTTATAATCACACATATTCCTTCCACCGTCACCCATTTCGGCTTTAATTATATTTTACGGATTTGTTTTTGTTTATCTGTCAAATAGCCTACCATATACAATTCGTGTTACAACGATTAACATGGATATGTATGCCTTTGGCAGTTCGCATTCAGCTTTTGCTTTCACGATACTGCGCTGCCAAGAGTCCGCAAACGTGCGCCGCTGCCGTACTTTGGTGCGGCGCAGCAGAGATCACAGCACGGCGGCTGTCTGGAGCAATCGCAGGGGTGCACTACCAATGCTTTCTCATCTCGGTCATGTAGGCACTACTATAACAATCATAACAATCTCATCTTAAACAAGTTATGATCAGTGTAATTCATTAGTCTAACGGTTTGCCTGGATCAACATCTTTGGGGAAAAATAATTAACTAGCACTCAAACATTTGTTTATTGACTGTCGGTAAATCTAGGTGTCCCCGCTTCATACGAGGTTTTAGCTGCAGTTCTAGTTGTGTAAATGACATTTCACAACCACAACACTGATAACCTATATTATTATTATTTGCCTTTTAGATGAAAAACCTATCTATTCTCAAACTTTTGCCATGCAAACATTTAAACGAAAGTGCGAAGCGTACATCCGCAGTTAAGTTCAATGTCAGTTTGGCTGACATCGTACTCAGTCGAAAAAATCGGTACTTAGTCTTACACGAAAACATATTGACGGATGAGAAACTTGGTAGTAGGCTCACAAAACCTTTTAGGTGAACATCGTTTTGGCGGACGATTCAGTGTCTTTCAAGCAACAATAGGCGACTGTTTAAAGTGCGGCCGCCAATTGAAATATATACAGATAACGTTAAAGACAAAATTACATACTTTTAAGAAAACTGTCAATATCCTCTGGATCAAAATTGTTTTGGAGTTGCCTCTGTAGATGGGTAAACGATTACTTGCCATCTGTGCAGCGTGGCTTGGAGCTGCGTATTGTTTTTCTGTTCCGTGGAGACCTCGCATTTTATAGTCTTTTTAGTCGGAGAGAAGTTAGGCATCTTGTACTTTGTGAATAATGATAAAACGACGAGACGTTCACAGCAGAAAGGCACCGCATTCTGCACAGAAGTTCATCTTTACGACTTCGCACAAAGAACACCCTATCAAAGCTCCTTCTGTTCAGAGGTAAGCAGAAGCGCAGTCTTTCGGAGTCTATAGCAATTTATTCCACAGCATCGACAAGACGGCTCATCTCGCTTCTTCGCTGAAGCAGAGGTGGCGCCGCCTCTCCACTACTAATGGAATATTTTTTGCAAAGTCAGAGAAGGCTTGTGCTGTTTTCTGGTTGGAATTAACGTCGTTTACTAACGCCTGCAATGTTAAAGGCATCTGTTCAGAGGCGGGATGTAACGAAGAACAAGTATTTAAGTAGTATTTCCAACTGTTTGTACTTTTAGTTGTAATACATTTTACTTTAACTCACTATTTTTTTTCTTTTGGATGGAATCTAAACTTTCTACTCAATACAATAAAAAAGTCGTTGCTCTATTAATGTAATCTCCTGTGTTTTTCAAGAAAGTAATCGCGTACAACAACAAAACAGCAACAACAATAATAATAATAATAATCATAATAATAATAATCTGAATATTATGATAACCGTTTTATGACAATACACGCATTGCTGTTCTACAGGTGGCCGAAGTATAGAAATGTTTTACTTAAGTGCAAATTACTCCGTTACTCAGCTAAAAAAATATTACAGGTAAAAATCAAAGTACCATACATATATATTGTATTTACTGAAATTAAAGTATTAACGTATATATTACCAAATTTACTTAAAAGGTACCACTGCTTTAAAAAGGCATTTCTAATACATATCAAGGTGTAGGTTTTGAAATTTTTTATAATTTTTACAAAAATTTTGTTTGTTTGTTTGTTTTTGTTACTGGTCTAAAAGAAGGTTGACATTTTAAAAACACAAAATTTCTTGTCCTGAGATTTATTAAAACACCGTTTTAATTAATATTGGTCAAAAGAAAGCACCATGGCACAGCGCCAGCTGTACATAATTGAAAATGTGTCTTTGTAGTATTTATGATCCCGTTGTCTTATGTTTGCGTGTATGTGTTGTGCATTAGTGTGTTTTATTGGTGTCCACCGGGTGTGTGTGAAGTAATAGGGTTGCCAGTAGAGTTCTGTCTGTGGTGTGAAATAAATCCCGTTTCGTTCGACGACAAACCGAGTCTGCACGTTTTGCTGAAATGCCCTATCACTTTAGCTTGCCACAGTACCTCTTCCCATTGAAAAATACTGGCGAATGAATCACTGGAATAAATGACTTGATGTTTTCTACCAAGCAGCATCACACACTTCTCAGTCCTCCCAGTGTGAGGACTGAGAAGTGGCTTCAGAAAGTTAGTACCGTTAATCGGAGCTCTGCTATCCTCTGGCCAGTTAACATTTCGTGTCCGGTAAGATCGATTTCTTTGAGGTATAAAAGAAAAAATAAAAACGAATATATATTTTTTTTATTAATTTTTGAAAAGATTTCGCATTCATTCGTTTTGTGTCATAAGTGTTCGTTTTATTTTAGTATTTTTGCAAGCTGTCGTTTTAACTAATTTATTTATTTGTTAACCAGTTCGTTTTTAATGTGTACTTTTCGTTTTGTGGACGTTTTCGTAAATTAAAATATATATAGCATGATACACAGCTGAAGCTCCACTCAAGTCAGTCAGAACACCTGCACAGTCCATTACAAGCAGCAGTCAACTGAGTCAGCACACCCGCACAATACACTGAGCTGCTCCTGATCAATGGGGTGCCCTAGGCAAGATTTTAGCTGGTGCCCCTTACATTTTATTTCTTCCCTTATTTTGGGTGCCAGTGGCTCCCCTATGGATGGACATAGGCTGTATAGGCACTTGCCTATACAGGGTCCTGGGTTGGCTCTGATTAGAAGCAGCACTTGAGTCAGTCAGAACAGTTGTCCAGCATTAGATGCACTCATGTCAAAGTCAGAACACCTGCACAGCCCATTAAAAGCAGCACTGGAGTTAGTCAGAACATCTGCACAGCCCATTAAAAGCAGCACTGGAGTTAGTCATAACATCTGCACAGTGTATTAAAAACAGCACTCAAGTCAGCATAATTTTGGCAACTAAGCTTGCTTCCTTGCTTATAAAAATGTGAATGTGATTACCTTGGCCAGACTGTAGGGCAGGGTGGGTAATTATTGTCCTGGGGGGGACAGTTCGTTTAATTTAATTTGACCACTTTCTTAATTAAATATCAACTACATTGTTGCTTAATATTTTTTCTTCCTGATCATTAACATCAGTTTGTGCTTAGTTGTTTTAATTTATTGAGAAAAATAGTTACAAAGAAAGTTTAAAGTGAGACTCTTCTGCTCAAAGATGAACAAAAACATGTAAGTCACAGAGTATCACTCCAACTCTAGAATCATAACAGAAAAAGTTCTTGTCACACTTTAAAAATTATTATTAAAAATAAAGTTTATTGAGATTTTTAGATTATCACAGTAATTATACAAGAAATCAATAATGTTTCATTGACATTACGATTCAATTAAGAGCAAAAATTGTCTGAAGCAAAATCCTGAAACCATTGTGGTCCCCCAGGACTGATTGCCCACCCATGCTGTAGGGTAACATTTGAATATAGTTTGGCAGTATAGGACAGCTAGCCACCATTGATGCTATATGTGCTCTGAGCTTCTTACAGAGTTCCGATATACAAAATCATGCAGTGGAAACTTTTATGACCGGAGTGAACACCTGACCTTGCAGGTCTATTCACATCTGATCTCCCAGAGCTGTCAGCCACCTATACAGGACTTCACACGTGTTTGCTGCTGTTAAGAGAGCTGTGCATAAAGAAAGCCCAAGACCAAGATCTTCAGCTGCAGACACCTGAGACATCCACATGGACTAAAATATTTTAGGAAAAAAAAATGCGTCAGATAAAAATTGCGTGGCTCCATAATGTGTGAAACCAGGTATTGTATTCCATTACTATCGTTATCCATTACAGTTAAGTTCCGATAAAATTTTTAGACCACTGTTAGTGAAAGATGCATTTAGGTGTTTTAGTTTATAACATTTAGATAGCTTTGCACTACCTTCATCTGTTCCTTCGCTGCCTTTTTGTGTTCACCCCTTCCATCAGTGTTCAGCAGGGGGATGTCATCCACACAGTGTGGGTTATGATTAACACTTGGCTACAATATTAGCAGACTATGTCTGGAGAGACCATGATGACTTGCCCTGTGGTTGAATCACCTTGTGGTGTGAGGTGTGACCTCTGCTGGGCATGAGCTTCAAAACAAATGTATGGAGATCCTGGATTGTCCAGGTATTTGAATTTGGCCAGTGAAGCTGAGCTGGGAATTACAGCGCTTTCAGAACACACATTTTGGCTCAACTTTAGCTACAGGAAGTACTAGAATGATGACACATGAAATATCACACCACAGCACATTAGGGACTCTGTGCTGAAATTCTGTAAAGTTTAAATTCAGAACAAATTCTAATATGCATGTGAAGTCCTGATGTTTCAATAACAGACATAAACAGACAGTACAACACATATTACTGAGGTTATGAAAGGCACCTTTAAATACATGGGCATTTTAAATGCATAATAATAATAATAACAATAACATAATGTAGCACCAACACTTCAAATAAACAATAGGGGGTGACCATATTGTGAGCAGTCAACTTTGGGCTGATTCTGCTTGTAACTATTTTTATTCTGTCTAACAAGTTTGTGGAGAGAAGCTGTTTAGTTTAGATGTCTTTAATTTTACGTTCCTGTAACACTTCCCAGATTAGGGAAAGAACAATAGAAACACACTGTGGGTGTTGTCTTTTGTAATTTTACTTTGGTTTCTGAGATTTTGTGTTTGAATGATATCAGTAATAGGAGGGAGCTGTGTGCCAGTGATTGGGCTACCACTGTGGAAGATATCAGTAATAGGAGGGAGCTGTGTGCCAGTGATTGACTGGGCTCACACTGTGGAAGATTTCAGAAATAGGAGGGAGCTTGTTTCCAGTGATTTACTGAGAAACCTGATTCTTTCCAGTTTTGAGCCATTTCTGAACCACACTATAATTTCAATCACACAATATACCTTTTATGCTTTACTCCTTAATGTTAGTGTTTTCCAAAGCACTCGTAAGATGTAAGGCTCATAACAAGGAAATAGCTACCCTACCTGGAAAACAAACATGAGCATTAAAAACGTGGCAGTTGAGCACTCTACCAGAACCACAAATGCAACAGAAAGATGGCCGCCTGGGAGCTCTCATCATCTGTCAGTTTTATGATGGCCACTAACAGGCTTTCATTCACTATATATTTTTGAGTGCCTAGGGAAAAGATCTTCAAAGGACATCCAGTTAACAGATATAGGATCTGGTGCCTGGGCACCTGTCCAGAGCTGTTACCTCAGTTGAACCACAGTGCTGTTGTCTTCTTCCATAGGAATAAATCAAACAGACCAATATAACGTACAGCTCCTTGTACAACCTGGTTTGGGCCAGACAGGGCTGCCATGTTGTTCTTCTGCTGATGTGCCAAGTGCAGAAATGTTCCAGGACAGAAATAATATTCTGTTCATGTGTCTACATGATTAATGGACTGGAATGCTTACACCAGGGGTACTCAAATGCATGTATTACAGGTCCACATACCAAATTCTCCCTGCACCATAGGTCCAGAAAATTCCAAAAACTCCAAAACGATGTACATAAACTGCATTTCTCTATTAATGAGAGAAATGCCTTGTGCTTCGCTCTGGCAAAATGATCACGTATTTGTCAGTCCACCCATCTTTGAACTCACGGTTTTCAGTGTCGACCTTTCTTTTCTTTGCACCAAGTTTTGAACATGCCATTTTTAAAAATCTCAGTTCCAAAATCTGACAACCACTTTGCTAACTGCGGCGACTAGCGGGTTGCTGAATGATGACAGGTGTTGCAACACATGCAACGCTGATGCGATGTGATAGCGACGTGCCACTGCAATGCAGTCCAGGTCGGAATGTTTAAGTGTGTTCCAAGCCAAGACTGAACTGTAATTTGGTCCAGATGCGGACCGGAGTCTGCCTATTGAGTATGATGGGCCAATATACAACTGGAGGCCAATGAACAAATTCTTTTTAATTAAGGTCAAGTTAAAATTATTTTGACCAGATAAACTGTCAGGACCTTATTCTGCATATATAAGAAACATAAATAATATTAACTAAGGATGAAGTCATGTAAATAAAAAATGATATTGGCAAGTATATTGTGTGTGTGGTGCTTTCCTTTATACTTCACAATAAAAAACAAACAAAAGATAGTTTGAAGAGGAGATTTTTGCCATTTATTATAACTTTCACACATGGCCAACATAAATACAAAAACTGTCCGCCTGGTCATGTGACTGTCAAAATTCGTCATCAGTTATGAAGACTGTTTAAATAAATGCATAAATACTTGTTTCAAAGACAAAAAAACCATTCATGTACACATTCATAGTCATTCCGCTGAGGTCTGAGGTAACATGTAACACTGACATGGATCCCAGTAAAAATTACTCACAAACCTATACAAGTTGCAAGAATTTACAAAATAATAAATTACAATTTCATTTCACCCTTGTTGTTCAGGTCCAGACAATTAGACATTTTATGATCTATTTTAAAAGGCCAAAGCTGTTTTTGTAAATTTCAGGGAAAAGACAAAATTATTTTCCCTTTCAGTTTTTTTTTTTTTTATACAATGAAGTTCTGTCAACAGTATTTACACTTGACACAGGTAAGCCATGCCACACAAGTAAGAAACATTTTTGCATATATTACATTCAAAATCACTGGCATTTTATACACAACTCATTTATACATAAAATGGCATGTGAATATGTTTACATTCTCCAGTTTTCTGTACCAGTTTACATTTTAGATGCTAAAGCTGTGAAGCCAAAACCCTCAATTCTCATGCAACTAGCCCTCAAGACCTAAATATACTCAATAATAACTAATGAAATCAACTTAGCCATCAAATTTTTTGTGTAAACGTCTTGGGTAATTCTAACACTCAACTACTCATCTTGGTAGAATATGGAATTGCAGTGTGGCTGGAGACCACTGGAGTGATATCGAGACTAAAAGAGAAATATATACAACAGTAACTCAGTCATAAAAGTCATGCATGAATATATGAATGTATGTATCTGTGATGTTTCCTGTACAACAGCTAAAACAAAATCACTTCTGCCAACATTTAAAAAGTACATGTTCAAGTAAAAGATTTTTAGTTTAGAAGCTGAACTTGTTCAAACACCTGTAAATAGGCTTTGCTTGATGTTATCGATTCCATTGATAAAACATGATTTAGTATTCCCACTCATTGTTAACTATGTGTATAGACAGGTATGCAAAGCTCCTGAGACCTATTGCCTGTCCAAAAGCAGCTTTCACAATTAAGGAGTTATCTCACACTTACAGGCCTCTAAAAGCCCCATACACAAAATTTTGCCCCAAGCTTTTCGAGTCCAGCTACCATTTTAGATTTACGAACACCCAACAAGTTTCTGCACTGTTTCATACAGCTGTCCCGTCTTGAGTCGAGGCATGGTTCACTCCTCATCCACACTTTTGAACATCAGAATACAGTTGTAGATCTTCAGCGCTGGACCCAGCTTAATGCACAGGATCTTGACAATGTCAGCTTGTGTAAGAAGCAGGAAAGCCTCCCCATCTATCTGCTACAGAGACAACAGAACAGTGGGCTGTCAGTGCATGCAGAAGGAAGCCAGACCGGCCAATCATATGGGTGAAGCCCCTGAGCACATTAGGAGGAACTGGATTTTTACTAAATCACCAACTCTGGCTTTAAAGGTGAATCACTCCAATAATCACACTTTATGAAAAAAAAACTGCTTGACAGACACCTGATCAAAGAAATAACAAGACACTTATCAAATGTTTTACAAAACATGAAACGTCAGAGGCACAGTTTCGGTAACTGCCATAAAAATGGGTGAACAAGCTAGCAATTAAAAACGCACGTACCTCATTCCTGAACGTCACTGCATGGTCTTTGCAGCCTGGCAGACCCCGAACAAACCCAGCAACCTGATGGGAGGGACACTTGTTTTCTCAACACGTTCAATAATCTCATACACTCTTGTCTGAAATAAACATATTAACTACTGTCTTGCATGTACACATGTGGAACTTGCAGACCATTTCAGTAATCTGTTTGCATTTCTAAGAGATGTGTGTAAAGCTATACATTACACATCCAATATGAAGCAGAAATTTAGGTCACAGATTCCTGGTTCCACACCAGCAAAGCTTTGGTGCCAGCTGGGAACTGATTTTGTGGCACTGGGCACCAGTTGTGTTTCAGTGGAAATATGCAGAACGGTTTGTGTTTTGGGCAATGGAAACTATATGTCTTTGTCTGTGGTTATGAGTGGGGGGCATTTATAAGGGAATATACAATATTATTCAATGACATTAATTTCATGACTAATTACACCATCATTATAAAACAAACTATCATTACAGCACCCAGCCAGCAGGCACCAGTGACTCATCACCCTGCTGTTTAAGTTATTTAACTTCTGCTGCTAACTCTCCTCAGTCTTGAGTTTGCGGCAATAAACTTGAGTTTCTGTTACGAGGACATTTTGTTCTCATAGTTTTTGGAAATTAACTTGTAACTGGGGTGGCATAGTGGCTTAGAGGATAGCACTCTTGTCTCAGTCATGGAACTGCACACTCATATCTGGCTGTCAGTGCTGTGTATGTGCAGTTTACCTGCTGTACCTATGTGAGTGTGGGTTTCCTTTGTGGATTTCCAACAAATCCAAAAAGATGAAAGCCTAGGAAGTGAAAATCTCACTTCGTGTGTGCCCTGCCATGCATTAGCGCCCTGTCTAAAGCGTACCCTGCTCTGTACTCTGCGCTGCCTGGGACAAACTCCAGGCCACCTATAACCCTGCACAGGATAAGCAGCTCAACAGTGAATGAATAATTTACAAATATGTTAGCTTTCACTCAAGGTTGTAATCTGCGACTGAAGTCCACCGACACTCACAGAAATTGACCTCAGTTTAGTAATAAACCAATTACTTACAAGTTAAACTAACAGTAAAATTAAAATTTTAACAGGTAGAACACAACATTCAAGGTCTTTACTTTAAACTGTTTAACAGATATGTTGCTGATAAAAATTATGCAAATCAGAAAATGCATGGGAATATAATAAATGTTAAACACGTTAAAGAATGGATTACAGTTGGGTCCATCCTTTAGCTCAGCTGTAAGTGATAAACATTAACCTTTATTAAACAATGTAATTATACATGTTAGGCTGGTGGCCACATTTTTAAAGGCACAGATGATGCTCCATTCGGGACACTTGGCTGTCAGACTTGGTTTTTGCATATATATCTGTTGTGTTTGTGTGTGTTTATACTTTCTCACCTCTTCAAAGATAAACCTGACTGCCTCTTGGGTATCAAACCTGGTTCGGTGTGTGTGTGTGTGTGTGTGTGTGTGTGTGTGTGTGTGAGTGTGAGAGACAGAGAGAGATCTGCTTGCTCACTTCCTCAATGCTCCACTTTGACACCCTCTTGGCTGACAGACCCAGAACTTCAGGAAGCAGCTTGCAGTGTTTTTCCCAGGACATCTGGATACGCTGTGTGGGACTGGTGGAACAGGTTGGTGCAAACACAGACTCGTGGAGGACCTGCTGAAGCGTGACAGGACCTTCTGGAGAAACACACACACACCATTATAAAAGGCTATGAAAAAATAACCTACACAAACGCATTCTATTATAAAAAGGCATGAGATAACCTGCGCAAATACAAACATACACACCAATATGAACAGGCATGATAAAATAATCTTTATAAATACATCACTGCAGGTGCATCACGTCTACCTTTCAATTTTGTAAAGTGTGAAACTGCAAATACGACCCCTAACAATCTTATTGCTCCAATCACCTTGCTCAGAGGGGTAGGTTTACCATCTATGCAGATCAATTTGCTTTGTCACACAAATGTTATTCATGTTAATTGATGTATCAGTTATTATTATATCACAGCTGTCTCACACCTCCAGGTGATTGGAACAAAGCTGTGTTTGCTCCGCATGCCTTAGTTTTTAACAAGTCCAAATATAGACTGTGTTACCTGGAACATGATTCAGGCACAGGAAAAGCATGTTATCATTAATGTTATCATTTTATCAATTATATAGTTTTTGTTAATTTCTCGTAAAAGAGCCAAACTGAAAATAATTTAAAATAGTTTGTGTCTGTATGCTTGCCAGACTGGCAAATTTGGTTTTGTAAAAGCAAATGACCTTCCATGAAAGCACCTGTCATGTACTCTCAAGCCTTAATCTCAAATACAATGGAGTCCACTTAAGTGTCAATTATTAACTTATCCACTTGCGCTGTATAAACTTAACAAAAGATAAAAGTAGGTGGGCACCGAGGCTCAGTGGTTAGCACTGCTGCCTCACACCTCCAGGGCTGGGGGTTTGAATGCCACATCTGTTCTCTGTGCATGGAGTTGGCATGTTCTCCCCAGGCTTTCTGGGTTTCCCCCAGACACTCTGGCTTCCTCGTGCAATACAAAGACATGGATCTGACAGGCTGCTTGGTGTTTTCAGCTTGCCCACAGTGTATGACTGGATGCATGTGTCCGGTGATGGGTTGGCACCCTGTCCATTTGTGCCCTAAGCTATGTGGGATAGACTCCAGGACCACCCCCAAGATCCCATATATGATAACTATAATATGGAAAATGGAAATTAATTACATTTCTAAAATTTGAACTTATCCAGCACCATCTTCTTACATTAATAGTATCGGATAAAAGGATACACAGATCTCATTATAAAATTGGCCACTATCCAAAGTCTAGCATGATTTCAGTGACTAGGTTCAGCGTCATTAACTGCCTACATGTCACACTGATTTATCACTTCAGCCAGTGTTCATAACCCAGCCTCCATAGCTCTACTCCTGTCTTTTTACTGAATATAAGTTATGTAAAGAAACAATTTTGACCAGATGGCAGAAAAACATGAATCCAGACATTAAATGAAAAAGCTGATGTGGAGTGAAGCTCTTACCAAACAGCTACTTGTCAGTATGTAAAAGCAGCCATTTAAATTAATATAAATGAATTGTGTGTATAACTAGATACTGTAAGTCCAGTTCTGAGGCTATTTAGTAAAGTTGACTCCACTGTTCCATCTGTTAACAAATGTATTTTCTTAATTCCTTCAAATATTTATTACATGCAGTGCATTTAAAGTATATTAAAATTAATTCCACAGACACACTATGTTATCCATACCTCTTCCCTCTACTGTCTCTTGCTTTACAAAATGTAACTTCAGACATTTAGGGATTTGCCCAGACCTGAGGAAGAAGAAGGAACACAGAGAGAGATTCAGTTCTCCTGCATGTCATCACAAGCTATGTGAAACTCAGGACTATAATAACAGATAAGGATAACTAACCCCAACCCTACATGAGATTTAGGGCTATGATGAGGGTTAGGGATAACTAACCCCAACCCTACATGAGATTTAGGGCTATGATGAGGGTTAGGGATAATTAACTCCAACCCTACATGAAACAGCATCTTCTTTTGGAGGGGCCTTCCATTACTGAACAGGAAAAGCACTCTGGAGCAACCATGCAAAGCCAGGCATACAGAAAACTGATGGCACTCTACATTCCAGTATAAAAAGTCAAATTTCTGCAAAAACACAAGTGAAGACAGAAGAGCATGATCACTTTTTTGGCCTGGTGCCATTGTGGCTGTTCTCTGCAGTGCCAGCTGGGCGCTCATCTCCACAGTGTGAGGGCTCTGACAGGCTCTGTGTACTGCTGCGTCCTGAACGCTCACCCTCACCGCTCCACGACTTTCTGCCCATGCTGTGGAGGAAATATTCAACAGTTACCAAGGCAACACATCTTATTACCAAGGCAGTGGACACAAGTCCTTGAACATTTTTTGTACAGCAATAAAAATTTTTTTTTCCTTTCTTCTTACTGAAAATGATACATAAACTCCAGTAGTCCTGAACAAAATACTAAATTATGTTTTCCCATCAGCAGTCTTTAAATTTTAATCCCTTGAGGTAACTGTGTCATCTGAAATGTCAGACAAAATAAAGACTTTGAATTAGTGAGCATGGTCACTTACTAAGATGCTATGGCATTCTCGGTCTGTGAACAACCTATATCAACTAACAGGCAAAGAAGCAATTAAATAAAAGAAAAAATAACTTGAATTTGTATATGATTTTGACACCACTGTCAGGGTTCCTTTGTGTTGATGGGAGCATGGTGCTGCTGTGAGGGTGGGAGAGTTGGGGAAGAGTTTCATTGCTTTGCTGAGATGTTCTGTTGTATTTTAAATATCAAAATCAATGAATTAAACTGAGAAAAAGACTTGAACTTGTAACTATAAATTTCTCTCACACACACACACACACACACACACACACACACACACACACACACACACACACACACACACACCTGGACTGAGGCGAGTCGTCAGGAGCTTCAGGAAACTCTGGGGTTATGGAGGTGGGTGTGGCTGGTTCTGATCGCTTGGGCTTGTGTGGACCGCCGAGACCACCAGGCCGCTCTCCACTTAGCCGGTCGGGAATCAGACCTTCCTTGTTTAGGTTCACCTCTGAGTAGGGGCAGCTGACAGCCCTGGTCAGATAACAAACAAAAAACAACAACATGCAGCAACAGGATGACAGGCAGTGAACAGCTGGTCCTCTGTGTCTCTTAGCAAGGAGAGAACAGCAGAGCACGACACCAACACTTACAACTAACTTGTACAGCTCCATATACTGTGCACACCGCATACTACTCCAAACTGCATGAAAACAACAACCAAGTAGCACAGGGATCTGTGCTCAGCCCAGTCTTGTATTCTCCTTACATGCTGCCACTGGGTAATATTATATGAAAATATAATATTAGCCAGTATTCCTATGCTGATAACACTCAATTATACTTCTCAGTTAAACTTAATGATAAAGCACTATTTAACCACCTCAATGAGATTGTTAATCCTGTCTTCAACAACCTCCTATTATGGTTTTCAATTAACAATGTGGAATTTATTTGTGTGGGCACTATCTGAGTGTATCGCTGCAGTCAGTGTAAAGTGAAGCATTGTTGACGTAGCCTTCATCCAAGGGGTAATGTCAGTCCACACAGATTTACACCTGGACCTGGCATATGGATGGTCTTCCTTCTTTCTTCAGGTCCATGGGTTTGGGCAGCCAGTTAGCCTTGGAAACGCAGAGTTTTTTTTTTGTAGTTGTTTTTGGGTGAAAACCGACACTATGCTAACTCCTACTTTTACTGTAGCTCTCAAAAGCACAGTAAAGCGCCTTGTACAGCCTGGCAGATGTTGAGGCAGGTGCTCACGTGTAATGCGTCCCATAGCGGGGCCCCCGAATATGTCCCATGCCGTTACACCCTGCTGTGGGGCAGCCCTGACCAAGGAGCACTGAGGCATCTGTGGAACCTGCAGAAAGAGACCATCTCCATAAGAAACACCTTGAACCTGAGAAATAGGTACACAGGTCCAAACAATGCAGAGCTCCAGGTTCATCCACCTGTAAAGAACCAAAAAGTAGAAGAAAATTTGTGGTAAAATGTATGAAGACATATGAACGTTATGATCATGTCTGCTTGCTGAGCCTGTCATTCTAAAACGATGGGCATTAAGATTGGCCTGGTGGCTCAATGGGTAGAACACCAGGCAGGGAGGCTGAAGTCTCCTGGTTCAACTCCCAACCTAGGCACCAGGTGTGTTCTTGAACAAAACGCTCAAATGCTAGCTCCCCAGGAGCTGACAAATGGTTGCCCACAGTGTCCCCCAGGGGGATGGGTTAAATGCAGAGAACAAATTCCTTGTATGTGACAAACATACTTGGCTATGAACCTGATTCCCTAAAATGGAGTTGTTCTAGCTGCTGCTAGATAAGGCTTGACTCATCTGGGAAGTGGGATTAAGAATAATTTTTAGGTGAAGTCAATGTTCCAATTCATCCCAAAGGTGTTTCATGAGAGTTCAAATTAGGGCTCTATGCAGGCCAGTCACATTCATTCATGCCAATCTCAGCAGACCATTCCAGTATGGCCCTCACGTTCTACAGTGACACCGTCATGTTTAAAAGGAAAAGGCTTTGGCTAAAATGCTGCTAACTTGGAAGCAGACACTTGCCCAGAATAACATTGTATGCAGTAGTATTGAAGATTTCCCTTCAATTTAATTAAAGGGTCTATTCCAAACCACAAAAATCAGCCCAAAGCTTTATTTGATCTCCACCAAACTTTATAGTTGGAACTATAGGGCAAGTAGTGTTTTCCTGGCATCCATCAAACCCAGATCCATCTGTACAAAATAAACAAAATACATGCACTACTAAAGCGACAGACACAATAAAAATTATGATGTGTTTAATCTAACTGAATTGGACAAAAAATTGTGTTAACATTACAATGTTCCAGATTGGTAACAGTCACTAACTCCTTCATGCACCGAGCAGTTGTAGCGTAGCCATATTCAGACCAGTCATGGTTACAGTGTTACACTGACTTCTTTCTGTGTGCCTCTGTGGAACAAATGGCTGCGTGCTGTGTTATAAATTCAATGTTTACAATATATTGATAAATTAAAATGACTCAGTTATTTGTGTAGCAATGCCAGTTTAGGTTAAGTCGTGAAAGTTAAAGCTTGAAGTACTATTAGCTTGTGGTGAGTAAGAAATGTATGGTAAGATATGCAGTTTCTAACAATTTTTTATTAAAAAGTTTTACAGATTTGTGCCAATAAGGCAAGTGAATCTGCACTGTCTGTTATTTCATGGGGCTGTTAGCTATCTGCTAAGGCACGAAAAAAGGCATGTACTTAGAGCACAAAAAAATAAAAGTCCTGTATATATCAAGCAGAGTCCATTGGTTATGACCATACAAAAATCAGAAGCCATTCTTTACATTATTTTTGATTCTGATGAAGGAACAACTCAAAAGGTACCTATTAACCCTTTTCATATGAAATTAGCTTTACCCGAGTTGTCAGAGTAGTTATTACCAGAGAATCTCAATGATTTAAGCCGCATCCAAGGGTGCTTTTCTACTGCACATCAGAAGATAGATGATAAAAGGAACAGTAACTTTATACACCTAAAGGTAGTTTATGGTTCTAGTTCTTGATCGTTTTCCATCCATCTTGAGGACAAACTGGAGCAATGAGTGACCAACAGCCTGACATCACAGCACACTAATTGCATGTTGGAATTCAGCGAAAGGAACACACCGTACGCTGTGACCAAATGACTAACTGCAAAACGAACAGTGTTAGTTGTTTGGTCAACCATCTTGTGTTACCACATACTTTTGGCCATGTGATGTAAAGTAAACATTGGATAAAACAAAGCAAACAAATATGAAGAAAACAGGAAGTGCAGCACTGACTGACCACAAAGCCCACATGCACTAATTGGTCAAGGACCAGTAGGCTGAAAATATGCCAATGCCACAGAGCTCTTCTTCTGAAAAACTCAATCTCAGATCTCTCAGATCCAGCCTACGTAAGTAAACAAACGCCAACTAATTCAAAGACATCCACAAGTGTACCTAGTGCTGGGTTAGGCAGGAACTTAAAAAGAGTCTTTATTATGAGGGACGGCTGAAAAGTAATGCACACTCCCTAATAACTCACAAACAAAAAAGGCATGCCAACATACCGTTTGGGTTCTGAAGGGGGTGGCCTGTCTTCTGACACCAACCCACAGGGTGGATATCAGGACTGTCCACATCTACCCAGTAATCATACTCTTTACTCCAGCCATCAAAGTGGATCTAAAAGTGGGAGAAGGAAACCCAGTAAGTTTAATATTGTTAGATTGGATTTGTAATTAGTCCCAAAATAACTACAAACCACTAACAGAAAACAAACCTGTTGTCCTCCTAAGAAAGGCTGAAAAACGTTTAGATTCTAGGACTCTAATAAGTCCCTTCAAAATCGCATATCAAGCCAAACTAATCATGCCAACAAGACAAACTGAAAGCCTCAGGAGAGAAGCCTATTGAAAGCTTTACAATTCTTGAACACAGTAGAATTCATTTCACAGGTAAGTCTCTAACCCTCTAACAATGCTGTATGTAAAATGTGTCTACGGAAGGTTTAATGAAGGTCATCCATTTCCATAGCCACAAACAGCAGAAGCCAGCTAACAGGACAACGAAGTGCAGGATATAAGTGGACACATAATTGTATGATCCAAACCTTGAGACGGTGGTCTTCTGTGTCTGCGACAGTGGCCACGCGAATCAGCATAGGATTTCTCTTATCTACGGCCTCCAGCTTCATACTGACCTGAAAACCATGGGGAGGCCTCTGGATAGAGAACAATGAGAATAAGTAACACACAGCAGGACAGCATTTCCTTTTAAACACCTTCGCTGGGTTCTGAGGTCTATCAAACCATCTGCCACCCATACAGAGCTGTAACACTAACCTGTTTGAATGCCCGTGCAGGGGCTGCCTGTGTACTTGTCTCTTCCAAGTACTTTTCCCAGGAGAAACTTTTTGGATGTTTGTATTCTGAACACATAACAAAACCATGAATGTAACTCATTTTATTACACAAAAGCATCTTAAAAACTCTCTAAAGAACCACAATTACACAATACCATATAACTGAATTGTGTTTTATTGAAAATGTAATTAACTTTGTGTGATTGAGTGTAGTCTAAAAAACTACAATTTTTTACAAAAATGTTAATGCAATACTTAGTACTTCACAACATGTATTGCCTTTGATTTTAGATGCCAATTTTCAGGTCATTCATCCAGTTAACCTGAAAACATTTGTAACTGTCTATGCTCTTTTTTTAGCTTTTGTTTTTTAGGAGAGTGTATGGTGATGGATTTTCTATCAAATATACCATGATATCTCCAGATTCAACATTAGATATACCAACAGCATTTTCCGTCAGGGATGTAAATAAAATCTGGAGCAGGGTACAGAACACTCAAGAACGGCAAGTTTAGACTTGGAGCAGTTAAATTCTATTACTTAAATGCACCGCAAACTCTGTTTTAGCAATACCACCACTAAACACAGTTAGTTTTTCGTTACTATTTGACACCTTCCTGATATGGTTTGCTGCATAAACCATTTTGCAACACCTCCAAAGTGGTGGCATCCCATTATAGGTCATGTGACCAAAAAGTCTTCTGCTGTGTAGAGTTAAGTAAATTCAGCTTTAATGCTGAGAACAATGGTGAGATAAATGCAATGTCACTAACCGGCTGGTGTTGTAAGGATCAGTTCTGCCTCTTCACAATACCCCACAGGATGGATGTATGGACTGCTGGCATCGCACCTGTAATGAAAATAAATAAATTTCAAGCACTGAAATGATTAACTTTTGCAGTCACTTAAATAAAGGAATTATTATATACGGTGGAGTTTACTTAAGTCGATAATTCATGCTACTCAGCTCAGTGTTGAACCAAACTGCAAAATGTCTCATCAAGGTTTATGTTACACATATGTCCCATGGGGTCTACAGGGTTAAGTACCTACCGATCACACTGATTTAATCACTTTATCAGCCAGTGTCCACTGCTCAGCCCACATAAGTCTACTTCTGTCTCGTCACTCAGTACTAAGAAACTATTTTGACTGAGTGGCAGAAAAACATGAATCCAGACATTAAACAGAAAAAGCTGGCCATGCAGACGAGCCTCTGTTAAGATAACTATTAGCATATAAAAGTGCAAGTTCGGGTAAGTGAACACTCATAAACGGATGCTGCATGTCCAGTCCCAAGAATATCCACCAAATATCACTGAAAGTACAACGTCTTTATTACAGATGACAGCAATGACAGTTGTAATAATATTTCTTGTTCTTGTCCTTTCAGAAATATGTATTGATGGTTTCCAAACATTTCAGACTATAAACTGTGAACATAAATTACATCATTTTGTAATCAGGTGTGAGACAAGATAAAATGACTAATGAAGAATCACATTTTTCAGTGCTGATTAAAGTATGCTCCTTATATTTGGTATGACCTACACACTTAGATCCAGCCTTGCTTACCAGTAGTCATAGGTATCATCCCAGTCGTCAAAGTGGATAAGAAGGCGGTTATCTACAACAGCGCCAATGGTGGCGACACAGATTAGAGATGGGTTCTTTCTGTCCACAGCCTCCAGCTTCATTCCAGCACGAAATCCTGAGGGCGTCACAGACTACGGAGCAGAAGCGGCAATTAGCCAACCAAACTTAACTGGGCATGGCATGATAAAGACAACTGCTTTAGTAGACTGTGTGTGTGTGTGTGTGTGTGTGTGTGTGTGTATGTGTGTGTGTTTCAGACAGATTGGCATGCTCTCCATAGTATGCCTAGTCAGAAACCCTCAAAATCCATTGTGTTTCTTGCTGAATGTACTGTACAATTCCACCACAGCAAAGGAGTCTAAAAATTTGGAACACAGCTGTGAGGAGTCTGGTAGGAGCTGTGGTCTGACTCTTGGCCTTGGTCTTACCGTGTTCAGGCTCTTGAACATGTGTTTTGGTGCAATCTGGCCTCTGCAGTTCTTTACATAGGTGGCCCAGTTAAACTCCCCATCTTTGTAACCTGTAACAGCAGAACAGCAGTTTAAAAGCATAACACATGAGCACCATCACATTAACCACAGAACTTTACGAAGCATCATTCTGACTGTCTTTGCATTACCTTTAGGAGGCAGGAGCTTGTGTCCATTCTTCTCACACCAGCCAGCTGGTTTCACATCCCAGGAGTCTGCATTTACCCAGAAGTCATAGCACTCAGGGTACCCATCAAAATGCAGGCGTATCCTGTAACCCTGGATCTGCAAAGTCATTGATGAAGGAAGCAGGAGATTTGTATGAACACCTTTACATGGACACAAATTCAAGGTAATTTTTGAGACCCAACACCACAGTTTATAGTTACTAAGACATTCAGGACCTGTGTTGTGTTTGACAGGAATGACGTTCTGTTTCTTTTGTCTCCACAACTAATAATATACTGTTGGTGACTGTACCTTCTAATGGAATCTCGACTGTTATGTACTATAACCCACATTAAATAAAGACCAAACTGTATCCATAACTCCATGACTACGGTCAGCCTTCACATTAAGAAAAGAATGAAGAGATATGATTAAGACTGGAAAAAACAGGCTTTATTTACAGAATGTAGACAAGCACAGCAACCAAATGCACCAATTACTAAGGATGCAAGAGTTCAAAAATCTTTCAGTTCAACTTGTATCATATTTCAAGAGACACAGTTTCAATTCAGTGCGATATGTATTCAATGCATTTAAAAATCTGATTGGAAATACATTTTGTACATGGATTTTCTTTAGAGTAACATGGGTATTTTTTACCTCCACCCTATTGCCACCTCTGGTTTTAACTTAAACTGGAAACCATATACAAAGTATTTACTAGCTACTGACTGGCTGCAACTGGCATGTGGTTGACGTCCACACAGAAAACTCATTTATATCCACTTCTGCAGTTAAGTTAGCTGGACTAAAAAACCTTTTAAAGAAGGGATCACAGTAACTAACATCAGTAATCATAACCATCATAATAACCATGGTTAAGGTATGTGTGCCAAACCATGAATGCTAAACTGAACAGTCTAGTTATTTATTTATTTTTTTTTTTGCAGGAAACTGTTGTATCCACACCAGTTACATTTAATGGAAACAGAAGAGCTCTTGATCCACACTGAACACACAGAACAAGGGCAGCTGAGATCAGGACAGTTCAGCTGAGCCACAGTGAGCACACGGAGACGGGGGGATCAGGACAGCTTACCTCTGCCACAGTGAGCACACAGAAAAGGGATGGGTGAAAGGGGTCAAGTCCTTCCAGCTTCATGCCCACCTTGAAGCTGTTGCGACTTTGAGGGATTAACTGATGCTAAAGAAACAGAGGGACAGATAAAAAACTTTTTTATTTAGGAAAAAAAATATCCATAAACAGTTTCATAAATAAAATCCTCACAGGTTAAAATTTAGTTATAAGTGCTGAATGAACCAAAAGAGCTATTACAGGTTATCTATCAAGCCCTATGTGCTGTTCCACTATCCCTGTTAGCCACAACATCACTGCCTCACCTCTTTAAAAACCTTCACAGGTGCAGCGATGGCTCTTTCCTCCTCAAGGTATGCGGGCCAGCTCCATGCTTTCTTCTTGGAAGGCAGGGCAGTTACTGTGTAGAAAAAGTTCAATCACAGCTAATGGTTTGTATGACTGACACTTCTTCAGTGCAGAAATTCTTCTCTTTCATTAAAGGCAGCAGGTACTACTCAGCCCCCCCATAGCATAAAATAAAATAGTGGGCACAACCTAAGCACTACTCAGCTCCCTCTGTATCTTTGAAGTGTTAAAACAGTGGGGCAACACCTGGGCACTACGCAGTCCGCACCAGTCCTTTGTAGCATTAAATAAGGCAGCGGACACTCACCGAGCCTTGCCAGCTTTGCTGCTCGTCTTCCTTTGCAAGCCTTCACCTTCTCCTGCTGTAAAAATGAAAGGCATTTTACTGACACTACAATTACAAAAAGTACACAGCGTGCAGACTGGGAAGGATAATGAAAAGTATAATTCACTCAATTCAACAGCAATCCACAAAAATGTTGGTATGTATTAGTATAAAGCACCTCACTTCAGCCAAAATAAAATTTGGTGAGAGCTTAAAAACTTGGGAGATAATTAATGCTCCAGCAACTCCTGAAGGAAACAATGCAGGCCTGTCTCCTACCATAGATGTTCAGATGGTTTAGAGGAAAAGAAGCCCTACCTCCTCTTCCTCTTCATCTTCATCACCAGAGTCCATGTACATCTTCCGCTTTCTCCTAATACGTTTTCCTAACCGGTCACCCTCAACAACAGGAATAATGCCTGCTCCAGCCTTGTCTTTTTGCTCGCCTGGGGTTGACCTATAAGGGCAGCAGAGGCATGTCCAGATCGTCCCGCAGCAAGATAAACAAGCATCACAGGGGCAAAAGCTTCACTGTGAATGCAACCCCCAAATGAACGGTTTCACTGAATGTACCATTAAAAATAAACATAACTTTTAAACTCACCTAGCAACCATCAGATAAGATGGTAACCACAAAATCACATTGTATAACAAAGAATACAGGTCTGTACATCTCTAGAAACATTGTTTGTAATGTCTCCATTCTGAATTCTTAAGGATTTTCCAACCCCTAAAGAATTAAGAGGCCACAGGGCAAGATCTGAATCACTAAGTACAAATGATGAGTTGTTCTAAAGTGCCTCCTGGTTTTGTGCTGCTTAAAGTCAACATTTTACTCCTAAAAGAAATATCAAGCCTAATACAATAAATATAAATGCATGTTTATCAGTGCAGAGTTTTGTTAGTGAAGAGGACAATTTAAAACACCATTTAGCAATTAAATCATTTGAATTCTCAGGGACTTCATAAAAACTTGTTCATGAATGTTCTGGAAGTTTTCTCCTGTCTGTTTGACCTTTTCTGAGAAACAACAGCTCTTAGCTTTGAAAATGTATTGCCCCTCCACACTTCTCCTTTTCTTAGGACATCATATACAAGCTGTCACTTGGTTTCCAGTATTCCTTTTTTGGTTCCCATACTTTTTGTAATTAGCATATCTGTGTGTTGCCCCAATCAGGATTTGGTTAAACTCATAAGGCTTCTAAAGATTGGTTGTTTTGAAATAATTATGTCCGGAAGGCCTTGTAAAGGGTCATCTTAGTGCAAGGTGTCTCAGCACCAGGTGCTTTCTTTTTTTACAGAGTGATATAATAGTGGATCCGCTACATCATTACACAAACTGATGGGAGGGGGGGAATCAGGCCATTTGTTGAGATTTCTATACGTTTCATACAAGGTACCTGTTTATAACACAGCTATACACCGAAACAATTGTTTAGATTACTGCAAGTGATTTTTTATAAACTTTGGGTGCCGAATTAAAAAATGATAACCATTTTCTCCAGCACGTGGATTTTTTTTCCCACAAAACATATTTTTAGCTGTGAAATACATGTTTTCACACTATATTAAATATTAAAATGTGTTTTAATGATAATTTGTTTGAACTCCACGTTTTTATTATTAAAATAAAAATTACAAGAAAATAAAAAATATAATTATATTTAATACAAAATTTACTACAATAAGCACCAGTGGTTCATATGTGGGGGACTGAAAGTTCTTTTACTGGATCGGGAGTCAAGGCGCACAAAACGTCCCTGTTTTCTCTGTGAGTGGGACAACATTTACATTTGGGTTCAGGATTAATGGTCAGTGAAAAAAAATACAGTCTGGTGCCAAAAACATCATCAGACCTACCTTGGAGGATCCAAATGAAGGAAAACCAACACTTAATATTAAAACTGGTTTAATTACACAGTTTATCTGAAAAGTTCAGTTGCCATGACTGAACTACTTACTTTTTAAGTTGAAAATGTTTCACTAGTCATTCAACTACCTTCTTCAGTCTATTTTTTCAAATCAACAAAATAGGAACAACTACTGGCATGTCTGAAAAAGAACCTGTCAGCTGGATAGGCTAAAACAGCAGATCCAACATACCAGGTTCTCCCTCTGTCAGCTAAAATGATAAAGCTGCAGTGAAAATATAAGAAATGAATACCTGTGGGCAAACATCCCATAGTGCATCTTACCACTACCGTCACTTCTGTGACGTGCTTGTGAGAACTTGACAATGGGATGCCATCTGTCAAAGGCAAAGGCTGCTGATGATGTAATAGCATGGGTAATGTTTTCTTTGCAAACATTCTATACTAGCTGAACATAATCTGAATACCATACTGTGCCTAAGCACACATTCTGACCATGTACTGGCTTGCCAGTTGGTCATAACCACAATGTACCGTTTATCAAATGGATCCTTCCACTTTTCTTCATGAACCATTCAGCAGGAAGACATACTGAGGTGCAGATCACACATCCATGTGATTCCACAGGCATGTCTGGGACCTGTTCACTCAGAGACTCTGCATAGTCTGCAAACCTATATCCAATAGTGTATTTTAAACGCAAGGTAAAATGAGAGGCTCCCATCATGAACATGTGCTTGAAAAAAGTCCAGAAACAAAGTGAAACTTAAGTCAATCAAAAAGTTATAGGGAATATTTACGTTCTGGAGGCAATACAGGGTTCTTACGTGGTAAAAGGTAGGTGTTAGCAGTAAAGTGGCCACTGACTAAGTGAATGTGTGTGAGTGTGTGTGTGTGTGTGTGTGTATGTAGGGAAGCTATCCTTAAGATGAGGTGCAACATGTACACCAGATGTAATCAGAACAATATCTGTTGAGGACACAGTAAAGAAAGAGGTACTGGAAAACTGACTAATAAGGTCAGAAAGAAAAAAAAAAAGACTCAGACTGAGAAGTGAATGGGAAGGGGTTCTTTCCATCATAAGTTTCAGACCTTCTCTCATTTATTGTTCGTAATACAGAATGAGCGACAGCGACTTACCGACCACTGGAGGGCTGGACACATACTGCACTGCAGAACTTGCCCTGAAGAAAATTCTCCTGGCACCCAGAGATGCCACAGGACCTACAGCTAGCAACCTCCACACTTGGTGCCTCTTCCAAGGCCACAGGACTCGTTGTCAACTCTGGTGCTTGAGGAACTGATGGGGAAACTAAAAAATAGAAACAGTGTACATGGACATGGATATATGGCATCACAACTACACACCTTATAACATGCTAATGCACACCCTTCCCTTCTGTCAGTTTTTTCACCTTGAGAGTCAGGCACAGCTGCTGGCACTGCCTCCTCAGGGGTTTCTGGCGGGGGAGTAGGACTGTGAGAGGGAGAACGGTCCTGAGTACTGGTGTCCGCATTGTCTCCAGAGCGCTGCTTGGTGTAAAAGTCCAGCTCTGTCACCATCTCCAAAGTGCCAAACTCTGTCATTCTGAACTGAGAGCAGCAGAAGGAAGATGACAAATGGGTACTTGTTCAAACATACACATAAACTGACACTCACAAGTTCTCTCCCTCACAATCACAATCCTGTATACACACTCACACATTTTCACAGACACCATGACGAGTGAACACACTAACTGCCGTGATATCTAAAGGCAAGGCTAAATATTTCAAACTAAAAAAGGACAGCCCTCTCTTGTGTTAAACTACCTACTCTAATGTCACTCCCAGGGAGCGTCGCGATGCCATCCTTCCAGTCAAGGGCTGTCATCATGTCAAAGTCTCCGCCAGCCGCAAGGGCATCAGTGGGAGGCGTGTCCGTCATCTTTCACTGATCTTTCAATCTGTTTGACCAAATCAGACCTATAGTCCATAAAATGGGAAATTGATCTTTTAAATGCACATACCCAAAACTAATTAAAAATAAAAATACTTTAGATATTCATTAACAGTTACAAGCCTATTGTTAGCTGAAATCATTACAGTGACAAAAATGATTAGTGAACCCTTTGAAATCTAGTTTTCTGCTATTACATATATATATGCAGTAATGTATATATTTACATACAGGTGTATATATATATAT
>JABJVR010026650.1:6391-36228 GCA_025773905.1 Chitala chitala
TCTCTCCCTCCCTCCCTCCCCTCTCAGGGGGACCCTGCTCTGCTGAATTCAGAATGATAAAGTGTGGCTTGTATCTGCCCCATTGCCACCTCCCCCCCAGGAGAGCGAGACCCACAGATGCCTGGCGGGGGGCACGTGAGCTTGAGGTGCCTGGCACAGCAGGCACCACCATGTGACCGTGACAGCGGGGGTGACATAGTTACGCACATTCACAAGCACAGGAGGAACAAACTGCGCACGCACACGCACCTGTGTTGGCCTAATGCTTCTGTCTAATTCCTTGTTATTATTATTTCCACTAGGTAACTGACTGATCCATAGACTTGGAAACAGAGAACATTGTCCCTGACCAATCACAGGTCACACGTTGCCCCTGACCAATCACAGGTCTCTTCTGCTGGATATGACTAGGGTCCAACCTCCAACCTCATACTCTGAAAATGAGCCTTTGGCCCACGGGGGCCTCGGTGAGCAGAGTTAAACACTCTCCCTGTGCACTCCCTCCGATACTGGCCAAAGTGCCAAGCACCTTGGTGAACACGCACCTAGGCATCAGAAAAAGGGCAGCGAGGCCAACAGTCTGACTCGTTCTTTACCACGCCGCAGAAAGGTGAACAATGCAGCCAACTACCCTGTAGACGATAAGCTCCCTTAAAGAAACACCTGTAATGTACAAAGGCAAAAAAATGACAGGTTTGCCACCTGCCAGTCACGCTACATGGAGACAGGCAGAATATTCAGACCTTCAACCCAGTAATATACTGGCTGCAGTCCCAAAGTTCACAGTGCATGGAGCTGAATAAAACATATAGACCTAACCATTAAGCTGCTGGTTCAATTCCCAGTCATGATTACATGCATTGCATTTCACATACCCTGAGGCAGGTGGACCAGTGAACATTAAAGATACAGTCAGCGGAAGAATTTTCTGGACAAGTTCATTATGCAGATCATTAGACACACCTTTGTCCTCAGGCATGTGAGAGTTGTCAGAACATGCTCTCTGGACAGCACACCTGTACAGCTATGTGCAGTACTTCTCCACGTTAGTGTAGCCTTCTGTACCACAAAGCAGCAGTCAACAGTCTCACAACCTAGGTGCTACAGGGTCCAATTTGTCAAGCAAATATCGTACACTTGTTAGACACAGCTTGTCACATTGGTGTCTCAAATTACAATGTCTAGTAATTAAATAAGTGTATGTCTACTAACGTCTAGTAATGAAACAATATGAGACAGCCTACCTATCAACCTTATACATTTTCTTCATTAGAGTGCGAGGAAGAAAGATGAAGACACACCAAACGGTAACTGAACTTAAACGAACAAGTGATCTATTAGAGTGAAGTACAGTAACAACTTCAACCTCGTCTCTGACTTTGGTGTATATTACAGACCGGCGGACTGCCTCGCGGCCACGCGCACGGACCGGCACCTGCGGGGACACATTTCAGATGCATCGGAGGCTTAAATGAAATCGTTACTGTTACCTCGATGATGTACAGGAGAAGTCTCCGCCGTCCAGGAGTCTGATCTTGCAGAACAGTACTCCGTTAACGAAGGGAACGGCTGTGAGTTCCTCCAGGGTGAAGGTGGTGTGAAACTTAAATTTCTTCTTCTTAATTAAAAACGCCATGGATGTGAACTTGCGAAAAAATACCACGATGGTTGTCGAGATGCAGAGCCTACCTTTATATAGAACAAAGGGATCACAAAATGCTCACTGGCAGAAATAAATGCAATGACAGTAGCAATAAACGGGACGATAATTATCGTGTGATAATGAGCGTCTGACGCGCCAGTGATTTTAATGGGGACTTGGGAAATCTTGCTTGGACCATCCGCTTCTGTGTATCATCACTGAAGAGTTTGGCGATTCAGCAATGCCTGTATGAAGAAAAGAAAGGTTACCATAAATATACACAATATAATAAAAGGTCAGTAAATAGCGACAGACTGGTACAGTACGTAATGCTGGACGTACAGGAGCGCTGATGCACCTTGTGAACCCTTCGGGGACACAGGACAGCTTGACGAGCTGCTGTCTCCAGGAATATTCCCAGGGATGTCTCACGGTGTTACGTCCATAGCCTTGCTTGATTACATGCTTTCGGTTCCACTGTTTCCGAGCCCAACTTAATGCTGGTACACGTCAATTTCGCAGCGTGTGCTGATCTACACTCCGTCACAGCCCGATGTACTCAGTCCAGGTGAGCAGCCAGCCAACATGCCACAAGTCCTGATTAAAACGCTTCTTTTCTTTGCAAACTTAGTGCCGTCGATCGTCCCCCTACAACTGCGCTCCCAAGAATAAGGGGAAAATCTCACACACGAAGTAAAAGGAACTCTGGATCAGGATAGCTTTGCTTTGCACCAGTACCAGATGAGGCTCACCAACATAAGTGACCAGAGCTGAGCAGCTGACGTGCCCTCTCTGTACTTTGATCGGAGATGAAACGCCGTTCTGCCCTCCGGGGAACAGGCTGATGCCCCGCCTCCCGGCGGGACCCTGCACGTGCCTCCGCCGCGCCACATGCGCACACTTACTCCAGCCAGACTTAGTGCTCAAGGTACGCATAGGTTTCCAGTGAGTGACTTTGTTTCAGGATTTGTTTCCGTTCGCATGTAAACCTTGAGGCGTTTGTAACCGCTTCAGTAAAGACGCAGCTGGTCGCCTTAGGCCTCAGTATTTATTGCTTCAACAAAATTTAGGAAAATTCAGTCTTTGAACAAGCCACTTGCAGTGCATGTTGTGTTCATGATAAATTTCAAAGTGATAAGTATCAAAGCCATACATTTATATTATATACATAAAACAAAATTTTAGTCTGTATCCACTGTTAGCGTTTAAACTGAGTATTTTATCCATGTCGTTAACTCTAGGAACCACCCGTGGCATAACGTTGTGTTTCAGATCCGAACGCACATACCTGTAGTACGGACTTGTACACATGGATACAGCATCTTATGTGTAGAAATGGGACCCTCTGCTGGTGCAAACACGGCAGTGCGTTTACAGCACGGTAAGGAAGCAAATGTACATTTTACCGTGTCGGAATAATGCATTCTAATACATTTTGTATATTTCATGTATAACATCTATATATTTTGTCGGTCTGTGTATCCTGTAGGTTGCGTATATTTGCTATGGCAATATCTGTAATGTCGTTTTGTTATGTCCACCTAACTATATGACATCAGGTCATTTATGGTTGATGACTATGTCTGTCAGTATGGTTTTGTCATACTGCCTTTTGTCATGTGTTTTCTAGTACTTCGCGATGTATCTATCTAAAATGTAGAGTGCATGTATTGGTTTATATCACTGTGCTAGTTCTGACTGATAGTGTCTGATTGTATAGTTTGTGTGGCTGTGACCTGTGGCCTGATTTCATCTGATTATAGTCTCTGTGTGTTTCCAGCCTTATTGTGTGTGTGTGTTTATCTGTAGTCAGTAGCCTGATAGAGTATATAAGGTGACAGAAGAATGCTGTTTTTTTTCTTTATTTTTTCTATTTGTTGTTCCTGTTGTTCTTCGGGGGGGGGGGGGGGGGGGTTGTGTTGTATCCCAGTTCCAGTTTAATTGGATTCATTTGTAGTGGCTCTTTAAGGCCTTACTGTGGCATGCAACATGTGAAAGCACTATGGTGAGAATCCCCTGGTAGTCAGGACAAGAGTACAATTAGTCCCCCAAGCAGTAGACTCGAGTCTCAGCAGGCCAATCTTCTTGTCAGGCAATTCTGTGGGCTTGTAAGGTGATATGTTTGAGCCAGCTGCCCACCTAACAAATGCAACGTCTTGTAATATTAACAGAGTGCCTGAACACTGAGCCCAGGTTCCTCTCATCTCCAGATCAAACAATCATTTTCTTGAATGCTGACATCTTAGTGAACCTTTGAAATGTACCTCATCTGTAGTGCAATTTAATTAGCTTTGTTCTTATCTGGCCATGTTACTTACCCCTGTTAATTTTTTCCCACCATTTAACATTTCCAACATGAACACCAGTGAAGTTTTTTCAGTTTCACATACGTTACCTTTTAACAAAATCCGTTAACGTGGTCTTACAATTTTAGAAAATTCTTGGTCCGGTCAGCAGGTGGCGGGATAGACAAACGTATGGATTCAAACTAAAGGTTTCCAGGCGCTGTTCCAGAATGAACTTAAACATTTTTACATTTTTGCGATATTTGTTTTAACAACAGTATTCATATTGGTTCTGTCGGCGTGTTTGAGCAACTTACAGAGCCACTATGGCAGGGGTGTGAAAGCACAGTGCTGGACGGCTGCATGGGTACAGGGTTTTTCCCAACTATTTCACTAGTTTTTTTATTGTTCTTGATCATCGCAATTTGTCTGCATTTAATTATCTTAATCTAATTGAGAGAAAAGAGTTACAAACAAGAACTATATACAAATAACATGGTTTATTCATTGAGGCGTTTCGAATGGAAACGTCAATGTTGCATTGTATTGGAAATTGTTTTATGCTGCAGTTGTAATTTTCCATACAATTCAAAATTATTCTTAAAGCGGGTCCATGCACAGACACGAGTACCACAGATCTGCCATCCAGACAACCAGAGATATTTCCATAAAATAAAATAACAGTGCAGAGGCGCGATCTGTCGTTTTAAAATGCGTGTTGCTTCACACACACACTCACACACACGATTGGCCGGTGGCTCTGCCGTGTCGCCCTGCCACCCCCAGTCCCTCCCCATTCACACACGCGAATTATTTCCTCTTGCAGGAACTGGCGTCAGTTGCCGGCTTTTTTCTGATTTGCGTTGTTTGTTCGTTTATCGTAACGCTTGCAGGACACCGGTGTTAGATAAGGGGACTCGGACCCGGAACGAACGGAGGAAATCTGAGTTTTCACGGGCGAAGGCGCGAGCGCATCGGTGTGGATCCACGTCGGAGCTCCGTGGCATCCCGCTCTGAGTCGGAATAACCTGGGAACCGGGCTAATAAAGGCGATCAGCCGAAATTCACCCCCAGGACCTTTTGAACGCTTCGGACATTGACGTAGTATTTTTTCCACATTACAATGTGCGCATTTTTAAATGAAATTTCTGCATCTGTAGCCGGATAGCTTCCGTCGAGGCTGAGCCCACGTGACAACCCGGAGGCGCATAATTACCATTTTAAAATTTAGCATTTGAAGAGAGGTTTAAATTGACTCGTTTTGCACTGAGCAATTCCTCCGTCATAGGACTGCATCTGCGTGGCTGTGCTGTTGGATCTGTATGATGCAACAGCAAGGATCGCTGGTTTCTCCCGTGCTGAGCGACGTGTTCTGTCAGTGCAGCCCGGCGGCGGATCCCGGCACGGGGGCAGCAGCCGCGGCGTCTCAGCCGGAGTCGCTGGACTACCGTGTAACGGGAGCAGACGGAGGGTGCGGAGAGCCAGAACATCCCTGCGGCGGCGTGGTGTGCGGCGGACCCGATCAGGAGCACAGGCTCAAAGTGCTCTTTCAAATACTAGACGTGAATAAAGACGGGGGCATCTGTGTGCAGGACCTCACCATAGGGCTCCAGAAGCTGGGCGTCCACCGCACGCACAATGAACTGATGGTGAGTGGCGCTACGGAGCGCATGTGGGCACCGGCAGCATGACAGCAAGTGTGTGTGTTTCTCAGCATGGAGAAACACAATGTTCAGCGATTTTTATAGTCTGTAGTGTTAACAAAAACCGTTGGAAAGTGAGCAGACACATATGATGGGATTTGGTGTTTTGTGAGAGGGGCTTCTGTGAAAAGGGCTATTAGTGTCCAAGCCTGAAAAAGTAACTTCTCCAATACTTGGTTCAAAGACGTTTTAAGAACCAGAATAATTTTATTATGGTACAGCAAGACGGTAAAATTTACTGCGTGGGAATTTTTCTTTCTCTGTAGTAAGAAACAAACTGCATTAAAGCTCCTCTGCAAGACAGATATCAGAGCTGGCCAGTAAGTGGTGGTTAACAGCCTGGGGGGGGGGGTCCAAAGTAAGAATGGGAAGTGGTGAATGGGGACTAACCTGCATAGGCAGAGCACTGGGAAATTCGGTCTATCTAAGCTGTATGTGGTAAACAGTTGATTGCAGCTGCTATTGACCTGTCCTCACATCTGCTACCCCAGATTAGCTGTCAATGTATAAAGGAACCCCCACACACACACACACACACGTATGTGCACAAAAATGCACTTCCCCCCACCTCTGAACCTTGTTAGTGTGTGTGTGTGTGTGTGTGTGTGTGTGTGTGTGTGTGTGTGTGTGTGCGCATGCGGCTGACAGGGTGTACTTGGCTGTGTGGCAGCACATGACAGGGTGTTACATGGGTGGGGGAGTTGGTGTCAGGAATGTAGCCCCCCACCTAGAGGACGTCCATTATCAGAGAAGAGAAGAAACCTGTATTGTCCTGCAAGGGGAAATTAGTGTTGCAGCAGCAAGTACAGAAAAGATAGCAGAAAGTACAGAAGAGCATCAAACTAAAGTTAAACTAAATACCTGTATACAAAAAATTATAAAAATAGCAATAAAATAAATTAACACATACTAAATTATAAACAGAATCACACTGATCTGATAGCACCTCTGTGGACTGAGCTGATGCAGGGACTGTTACACACACAAAGCCTTGAGCTGTGTGTGTGTGTTGTACATTGCCACACACCTTTTCCCTGTAGACCTTCCCGCACTAAAATTCTTGGTATTGTTATTCCATTTACCAGCCTCACACTGTATGACCAACTGTAGAGCACTCTGCCTGAATTTTGTCATTCTGGAGGAGTTTTGGTTGTGGGGGGGTAAAGAGAAGCTCTAGATAGCTGCCTGTTAGAGACACCGGGGTCATTTAGGCTCCACTGTGATGAAGCTCCTGGCCACGGATGGCGGTGTGGAGCCTGTTGACAACTGATTCCCAGGCCCAGTGTTTCGGTGCTGAGATCAGCGACTTCACCCTCCACGTATCCCACATAGATAGAACACCAGCTCAGTTTGAAGTATGGTGTAGTGAGAGATCCTCCATATGACCTCACCATCACCTTGCTGTGACCTCATCTTGATCTCTCATCACAGCACAAGCGGAGGCCAGCCATTGGTGGATGTAGTTATTTAGCGGTTAGCTGGTGCTAACGTGCCTCTTTCTGCAGTGCTGGTGTTGGTTCTTCACACCCTGGTCTTGTCCTGATTTGCATTTTACATTTATTCATTTAGCAGACGCCTTTGTCCAAAGCGACTTACAATGAATAAGAGTACACATGCATGTCACCAACAATGCCAAACAGTATCAGAGAAGCTAAGAGTAAGTGCTGTCCTGTCATCTCAGTGCACATGATTAAGACAAGCACAGTTGTCTCAGTCATTCAAGTAAAGTATAAACATGTAAAATGTAGGTCTTGAATTAACTAGAAAAACATTTACAAATAAACAGCCAATACCATTGCCGCAATGCAGTGAATGGATGCAAAGATGAAAAGATTTCAGGTTTTAAGTGCTAAAGTGCTCCCTGAAGAGATGTGTCTTCAGTTGCTTGCTGAATTTGGACAGCAACAATGAAGTCCTCATAGCAAGCGGAAGTTCGTTCCACCATATAGTCTCCAGAGAAGAGCCTAGGTTTACCAGGATTTAGGATGGGTGCAACCAGTGTCTTTCCATTAGCAGATCGCAGAGAATGGAAGGGGACATAGTTCTTGATTCTGGACTGGAGGTAGCCTGGGGCAGTCCCATTGATGGCCTTGTACGTAAGCATCGGGGTCTTGTATTTGATGTGTGCCTGGACCGGAAGCCAATGTAGCGCGATGAGCAGGGGAGAGACGTGCGTCCGCTTGGGAACGTTGAAGATGAGACGTACTGCTGCATTCTGGATGCTCTGGAGAGGATACATAGCAGAGGCTGGGAGGCCAGTCAGGAGTGAATTGCAGAAGTCCAATTTTGAAATGACTAATGCTTGGACCAGAAGCTAAGTGGAATGTTCTGTGAGGCATGGTCTGATCTTCCTGATGTTGTAGAGAGCAAACCTGCAAGCCCTGCAGACTGTGGTGATGTGTGCGGAGAACATCAGGTTGCTGTCCATCACCAGTCCTAGGTTCCGATGTGGTAGAGGTTATGGTTGATGTGCCGAATTTCAGAGACCGCTCATGGGGAATGAAGTTCTTGGCCACGATGATCAGCAGCTCGGTTTTGGAGAGGTTCAGCTGCAGGTGATGATCATCGATCCATCTCGAGATATTTGTAAGGCAAGAGGCAATCTTAGTGGAAACATCAGTGTCTGAGGGTGGGTAGGACAGGAACAGTCGATGGTCGTGATGTTCTGAGTGTGGAGGCTGGCTCCTCTCCAGTGAACCCTGACTGTCTCTGAGGACACTCACTTAACTGTGTATCACCTAATCATGTGTTTTGTTTTTTTTTTTTTTTTTTGAAGCAAGAAGGTATATGTTAATGAGCTCAGGGTGTGAAAGTCTCCAAACAGTGTATGACTAGGCTGGACAGCCTTATGGCCATGGTCATCCACACTTACGTTTAGTGTGTTACAACAGCGAGCAGTACATGGTAGGGCGTAGAGACGGACACTTTCATTAACAGGCTCTCCCAGTGACGAGGTTAGGGTGACGGGCAGGCTTCCTTTGGAACGTCAGTGTGATGTGCTAGACCTGTTTCTCTCGTGTTGCTTGGGATCCTGGGTTGACCTTGTGCACCTGGTGATGTTGAGGCTATGATGGAGTTTACCCGGTTGCGGTGTGCTAGGGGCCCGTCCACGCAGTGTCAGCTGAGGCTGAACACAAAGCAGCTGCTTGCCTCTTACCAGAACATTTTGCTCAAAAGCGGTTGTGGGAGAGGTTGTGTCTTTCGGCCAGGGTGTTCTGATCAGCAGCCGCGTCTTGGCAACAGTATTCATTTGATAATTCCCTTTCCTAGTGCCTGCCTGCCCCACCTCAGGGCTAAGTTGGTAAAAATAATTTCAGATTGTCTGTCGACAAGTCGCTTAACGTTGCTGTTTTATCACAGAGTTGATATGAAGCTTGTAGAAACCTGCTGATGGTGAATGTGGTAGGCTGGTATTGGTGCTCACAGTTAGATGGTCGTTACTTTATTCTGGATCATGTTGGTGTGCCCTGTTGCCCTTGGATACCCAGAGGTGTTTTTGGTTCCTGTGCTCCATTATCATCTGGCTTTAACCTTGCTTGCATATTGCCGTCTACACCCGTCCTTGTAAAGTACAATATGGCAGCCTTGTTGTGAAAGGTGCTATATAAACGTGAACTGAGCATGAACAGGTCTGTGAAACTGGGCGTGATTCTCTGATGAGCTGTCCGGAGGCCGTCCAGCTAGTCTCGGTCGTCATGGACACTGTTGTAGATCTTGGTTGCATTTATTTCACAAGGCAGGTATGTAAATGTTTGCTCTATAGACAACCTCTTTCCAATGCAGTTTTTAGCCTCTGTTGGCCTGGCCTCTGTGGCTAGACAGTAAAATGAGTGTTTGCACACTACATACACACATACACAGTGAAAATTAAGTGGGCAGTCCTCTTGTATGTGAGAATTGCACGCTGAAAAGATGTTTTAATGAGCAGTGGGGGTTGTCGGCTGACCTCTGTTACAGCAGCGTTTTGGCAGGAACCCCCCCCCCTCCCCCGGGGCGGGGGGTGTTACATGGCCGTGAGATGAAACCAGCTGCACACACAGCTCTGTCTGAATTTTTTGTATGGCGTAATCAGGAATCATCCCTTCTCTCCCTTCTCTGCTGTTCTCTGGTGAGCACCAGGCCAGCTACGGAAGGTGATACTGAAATACAACCTTTTCCTATAATAACAGCCGTAGCGATAAGTGTTCAGGGTACAAAACACACAACATCGCAGCTGTGCACAGAACAGTCACACACCACTCTGTAAATGGTCTAGTGAGGGTGGGTAACATGGCCAGAATATCATATCACCATTCATGATATAGAGCACAGTTTTTTGCCAAATTGGCATATAGATAATGTTAATTAACCATGTAAACAGTAGTACTATGCTTACAAGAAACGCTGTTTCTATCATTATATGTATGTAAAATCCATATATAAGAAACTGACTCATTATATCAAAAGTGCATTTTAGTTATTACTAATTCAGTCAGTAAGACCTTCCTGCTTCTGTTCGGTTCCCTTGGAAGACGTTGTGGCCCAGGAAGACATGCTCACACATGTACGCTGGCAAAGAATGTTCCTGCAAAATGACAGGAAATTACTGGCAGCAAATATGCTGGTAAACTGCTGTTTTATTACAGCAGAGTACTGTAATCTTGATTTATTTTTAAAACAACTCTGAACAGGCCACAGGAAATGCTGGAGCCAGCTGTATGAACGGTAGAGACGTTATCATTTCTTTACATTTTACATTTACATTTTATTTATTTAGCAGACGCCTTTGTCCAAAGCGACTTACAAGGATAATAGTACACGTGCGTGTCACAAACGAGGTCAGACAGTATTAGAGAATCTATTAACAGTAAGTGCTGTCCTATCATCACAGCGCACCAGATTAAGTCTGGCAATTGTCACACGTCATTTTACCAGGCGTTACAATAAAAATATTAATAAACTTTAATAAACTATGGTTAAGTTGATAAGCATTAGTGTGAAAAAGTTTGCCTGATGTTGGAAGACACCACATTATTTTTAAAAATATCATTACCTTATGATGCCTATTAAAAACTTGTGGCTCCCTCTAAGCGAGCTACTCCACAACAGTTTATATGCTGTGCTTGTGCTGTCTTAGCTTGTGCTAGCTTAGCTTGTGCTAGCTTAGCTTATGCTAGCTTAGCTTGTGCATGCAAAAGTTACCAGTGTCGTTACTGAATACAAGTTCCCATCATGGCTAAGTAAAACACGTATCAGCTAATTTTCCACAGTTGATTGCATTGTCCATTTTTTTTTTCCTAATATTCTCATATGAAGAAGTCAAATGACTAACTAGGTGCGATCATTTTAGAATCTTGGATCTGGGAGAGTCGACTTTGATCTGATTAGAGTTGTGTTTTAAGTGGATACTGTACCGTAATCGCCTGTCGGGGAACTGGGGCCGTGTTGGACGGTACGGTCTGTGGAGTTGAAAACTGAAATGCGTGTTTTTCATTATTCATTCAGCAGCTGCCTCCAAAATGGTCTGTAATTGAAATGAATGGGCCTACGTCAAAACGAACCTCGAAGTCGAGTAACTTCATGTGCTGTATGAGTGCCTGGTTGGAACGGGCTGGGATCAGCCGTTTTCCACCTCATGTGGATTCATGCTAAAGTCGCCTGGTCAGTTCTGGCAGTTTTCTGGGCATCTTGCAGGCACCCCAGATTGGTGGGAGGGGCTGACCAGTCGTATTGCATTAATTAGTATGCTAACGGTGAGTCAGAGTGGGTGTGGGTGTCTGGGGGGAGGATGAAAGGGACCAGTAAGTGTTGATATGTGGGAAGCATTAAGTAGGTTCTACGTACCCTCTCCATACATAAAGACGAACAGACGTACACTCACAAACACATGCACGCATTTCTCTGTCTGAACTTTTGAACTTTGTCGTGTCTAATCTGATTTCCCCCCGGACCCTATTATGGGGGTGTCAGCCTGGTATGTAATAAATAATTACAGGCTGGATTGAGCTGGATGAACTGAGGAGACCTCAGCAGAGTGTGATGTGTGGTGGGGGTTCAGGTCTGAATGGAGAGAGAGAGAGAGAGTACAGACACAACAAGCGCCCCCCCCCCCCCCCAGTGCTGTAGCGAGTTTGGGGAGGGGCACTGCCTGCCCCTCTACGTGCCAAACTAAACACAGCCTCCAGGAAGGAGGAAAAAGGGGTGGGGAGGGGTCTTGCACTGCAGAATCAGATCCTCTCCTCGTCTTCTCCCCCCCTCCCAATGGATGGGGTTGCCACAGTAACGCAGCAAGCCAGCAGTGGAGCTGTTCTGAGGTTCTGGGATGGGGAAACCAGCAAAAACCACCTCAGCAGAATTAGAGAGAGCAAGTGGGAGAGAGCGAGTGATGGCCCCCTCTACAAGCTTCCCTCCCTCGATTTTTACACCAGTAAGCACTCGGATGCACACAGTCTTGTATTCCTTCTCCTGATTGGTCATGGAGCCTGGACGCTACAATATGCAGCGATGTTATTGGGTGGTGTATAACTGCAATGAGGATGCAGATTTCAAAAGCCTTTTTTTTTAAACATATATATACTGCATCAGACCGTGCTTGCAGGGATCGGTGGCCAGTGCACACGGATTAGTCGCTAGTGAAATCGCCCTGCATCGCTTAAAGGAAGGTACAGTGCGAAAGGCTGCCTGGTTGGGGTCTTTTTTTCCCATTTCACCTTCAGCAAGAAGGACTGCTTATTTCTCATTAGTTAATTGTGAAATGACATGCACAGATATATGACTGATTCTGTGTGTGTGTGTTCTGTTTCACTCTCAAATTGTTTTACAGATAGTTAATTTTATCTGTTTTCTCCATGCATGTAGAAGTGATGCAGGATTCCTGAGGAGAGGAGTGAGGTAGTGGTTTTGCAGTGGGGGGGGGGGGGGGACAAAGTGACCGGCACTTGAGGAAACCCCTGGAGATGGTTTACTGTGTATTGAACAGTGGCTTCATTCTTGTCTGCTACAAATGACTGTGTTCATTGGTCTTGTGTATGAGTGAATTGGCCTCTTGTCCCACCTCCTGCATGTGGTCATGCATGTAATTACATGAGGTTTGCCCCTCGGTCAGGTAGGCAGGGTTGTGTATAACTGTTCTGGTGGCACTGTTCTTTGAAGCAGTGCATCCTGGGTAGGCATGCAGCCATCACTCTGGAGGTGGCTCTTGGGGACTAGTAAGGCATTGTGTGCACCTCAAGATGAAGGGGAGGTGGACACAAGGATCTTCAACAAAAGAGAGGAAGAGGAGGAGGAGGCACGGAGACAGCCCAGCACAGGGTCAGGTCTTCCAGCCACCAGTGGAGATGGTGTGGTGCCAGGAAAGAGGACAACAGTGCTGATCATGGTGGCACCCCCATCAGGCTTTAAACAGGTACTGCATCGTAGGGGTAACACCCGGCTCCCCCCTCAACACAGTTTAACTGGTCTTGCTCTTTGTGACAGACATACCTGAAATCACAGCTGGGCGGCATTGCTCTGACCATAGTTTAAGCTATACACAAAATGGATTTGTAAAAAGCATGCACTGGACCAGGCTGCCCGTCTCCTGCTGCCTCGATACCTACATAGAAGGGAATTATGCTTTCCTTGTTACACTCCACAGTTAACTCCAAGGTAATTGCCATTGTTTACAGAGGTAGCTGAGAGCTGATGGGAAAGGTGTACGCTGGGGCCACACACCTGACCTGCTAGCATAGATGGTCAGAGGACAGTGATAATTCCAGTAGTACAGAGGAATTTAGTCCTTCAGTAAGAGGCCAACTTTGCATGTTGTTAAAATTTGTATGCAGGATTCTCTGTTTTGCGTAGTTCTCATGTAGCAGAATTGGCCACCCCCATGCTCTTGAGCCTTGGTGTCAGTTTTCTGAAACGTGCATCTGTTCACCTGAAAGGGTGGTAGTTCCAGAATGTTCTAGAATTGCCATCGTAGCTGGTGTGAAGCGGGCAGAACAACATGTGTATCCTCAAGGCGTGTGAGGAAGAGAAAGTTAGGAGAACGTGTAGGTTTACAGAACACTCTGTACGTAGTCAGTCCTGCCAGCACAGGAACAGTGTGGTCTCGGCTGCTTTTCTTACCTGCAGCCCATCAGGGTCGCCTGAGTTCAGGTATTTGTTGTCTACACTAAACCGGCTTACCTTTCTTCCTGACTTTAGGCCTATGTGTTTTCACAGTGTCAAAAGAAGTGCTGGACTTGGCATAACCTGTCTGGTCTGAGTGAGCGATAACTTATCAGTCAATCGTGAGTTAAATATGTACTCAGAAACCTCACGCCGTGGCAGGATTGTTACAATCACCTGATGCATAATCAGTTTGTAGTGCTGAAATGGTGTAAAGTGAGAAATGTAAGTTTATGTGAGGATATGAGCAAAGTGCTCACACACACCCCCCTTTCTCAGGGAGAAACACTGAGCATGCGTGAATGTCCGTGCAGTTTGTATATGTTCCTGAAATGTTAAATTAAATTAGTCATTTAGCAGATGCTTTTATCCAAAGCGACTTGCAACATTCCTATCAATTTCTTACAATATCCATTACAATGAGCTAGCGCTGGGTGCCTTGCTCAGGGACACACCAGGTGGCTGGGCTGGGATTCGAACCAGGAGACATCTGCATCCCAGCCTGATGTTCTACCCATTGAGCCACTGGCCACCAAATGTACTTAAGAGTACAAGCAAGAGCATCCCTCAGAGGCATCGTCCATCACACTACACTTTTGTTAACCACGTTAGTTCGAGCTGAAGGTTCTCCTTTACACTCTTGTCTGCCACCATGTGCAGGTACTTGTTAAACTACAGCTGCACAGATGAGTGGAGTGTAGCCAACTTTGTTGCTCAGAGTTCCATCAATGGCCTGTAAGAGTCAGTTTGTGCTTCAGACTAGTTCTAAGTGCAGTGTAACCTTGTTCTGTGAGTTTGTTAGTGTTTCTACTGTAAGTGTATATGACACACACACACACACACAGACATTGTTCAGTTCTCACTGTGTGGATGACTTTAGCACAGAAGTGCTGGCATGTTGTCCTCGTTTACCATCTTGTTGCTTTTCTTGACTTGGACTCGTGCTTATGAAGGTCCGATGTGGAAAGCAGCTGTTAATCACTCGACATCGGTACATGGCTATCTCAAGTACAATTTCGAGGGTGATGGAAAATGTTTTTTTTCTGTGACAATACCTAACACCCGACAAAGCCATTTTTCTTCTTTTATACAGATTTACTGGTTTGCGCCTGTTTATTTTGTTATGGCCCAGAGTCTCTCTCTCTGTGACATTTGTCTTGCTGAGGACACATTGGCCAAACTTGTGTCCCAATTCTACAATATATTTTATGGTGCTCCAGTGTCTTCCCTGCCAAGGGCTACAGTTTGGAAAGTCATCTCGGCGGACCTGCTGTTTGGCACGTTTCAGTGCCTCATCATTGATGCTCCCCCCAGGGCTCAGTTTCACAGGACAGTCATGATTTGGTCCAAATCCATTCTAAGAACTGGGCTGTGATTGTGGTAAAGACTGCTGCTGTCGCTATGGTAACCGGCAGTGACAATGACAGTATTCTCATCCTGTTTCTTGACAGACAGCTACAATGTTCCCTCCCAGTCCAGTCCATTACACAGTTGCTTGTAGCCTTGTGAAACAGTGCCCTTTGTCCTGCCGGAATTTACTTCTAACTGAAAATGGTCCGCTTCATATAACCGTGAATAAGGGCAGTATGGATTGACTGCACAGATAAGTTTTAACGAGATCTCCTGGAAGTACTAAACGATTAGGTGGAATTTCTGTGGCAGTTGTAGGTGACATTGAGTTTTTTTTTCCCTGTAACTGTTGTGGGTTACTTTTGAATTCCAGATAGGGCACAATGTCTACTAATCTACTAATCCACACAAACTGTGTCTCTCTACACAACATGCTGCATTGTTCTTAGCAAGGGTGCAATTTGCTGAAACCCCATTCTCTGTCTGACAGCTCTGGGCCCACATGTCATAGTGGTCATTGCATCACACCTAACTGATGGGAAATGCCTCAAAAAAAAAAAAAAAAAATTAGATCTGACTTAAGAACTGACTGATTTTTTTTTTTTTTGTCGTCATGGTATTTGGGTAACCTTGGTACTAACCCAGATTACATGGTAACGACTGTGTGATTAATCCAGCTCACCTTTCTATAAATCCATAACGTCAGTGTCGGCGGACGACTGTGGTGTAGGCGGGGCGCGTGCACGTGTAAAGGCAGAATGTTGCAGCAGTCTCCACTAACCACATATAAATAAACATTACTGCTGCAAATCAATGCATAATGATACTATTAAACAAAATATCGATTTACGTAAAAGAAACAATCCGTAACCATTTATCTGGCGCTATACTGTACTTTGTGCGCTGTTGGATACCGACGAAACATGATGCACAGAACGCAGTTTTACGTTTACTGTACCAGCGTGTTAATATTGACGCATTTTTTCCCCATTACAGCAACAATTGCTTTGTAAAAACGAACGAAGTAAATGATGAGCCCGTGAATAGCACATGCTGGTGGTGCGTGTAACACTGCTTCATGTTCATCAGTCATGCAAACCCATTGTATTCAGAGGTAAAGTCGATCGTCTCGAAAATTCGTAGTAACTGTGACATCGGTTGTCTCGTGTAATTGGTTAATCCGCCTGTCAATCACTTGAACAGAGAGGCGGTGTCTTTATGTTGACCAATGAAATTGTGCCATTGCACCAGCGCACTAAGGGGGCAGTACCGTCAAAATATCTTACCATGTGCAGCATCCACGCACCGGCATCTGCGTGTAGCTGTTTGACGTTGGACCGGGGTTTTTAAGCATCGAAAGTTGAATATAAGTGGTAGTTTCCTTTAAAAATATGCTGTGCTTGTATGTTCCAGTTCATAACTCGGAACAGACGGAATTTGAGTACTTCGAATCAAACGGATTGCCATCTGAATTGAAGTCTGTCTTCAAACTGAGTTTACTCCTGCCCTCTCAGGACTTTTTGACGTATCGGAGTTGGCGAAAGGTACCTTCTTCTCGGTCGGTGCTGGTTGGATGGCTTGCATGAGCACTAGTGAGAGTTTGCCCTCTTTCGCGGATTTGTTCACAACCGTAAACCATTTGTACCATAACCGGTTTAATCTAGGTTTATAAATACTTGTGTGTCTGCTTTGCACCAGCCTGCTTTGATGTGCAGTTCTATGGTACAGGCAGTGCACAGGCTTGAAAGGGGAGCTATGTTAATTTGTAGGAACGGCAAGGTCCTGAGCACATAATGTAATAATTGTTCTGCATGTAATTATCTTATACTTGTTCCGTTATGAATGCTTAATAAATTTAACTACTAGAGATTATATTTCGTCCGTACGAATTATGTCCCAGGCCACTAACCTGTGTGAAATTTGAACATGCTTATTTAAAGTGTTTCACTCTTTCTTCAGCGCGGAAATGTAAACCCACATTGTGGATTAGTGGACTTTTTTCTTTGATGTTTAGTTTGTAAACGTATTAAAGATCAGCACACTTGAGCTAGGAGGATTGGTCATTCGTGCGTACGAGAGTTCTCAATGGAAGACAGTAATAACCCTGATTAAGAGACCTGGCCTCGTTCTTGACATTAGGAAGATAACCGCTTATGTCCAGACAGTTCGTCTTCAACTGTGAAAATGGAGAGTTAGTCAGTGGGGAGATGGTCCTAAGGTCATTCTGAGGAAGGTGTGTGTGGGAGTGAGTGAGTGTGTGTGTGTGAGAGGGAGAGAGAGAGAATCAGTGTTGTAAGGTGTTCTCACACTGAACTTTGGAATCCACAAATACTTTTTATCAATTGTTAGGTGTCTGGATTGTGCAGACATTTTGCGATTTCTAAAGAAAAGTGTCCAGATACTGTTGTTGTAACAGATTGCTATGACTATCTGGTGCTGTAGCAAATCAGGATTTAAGGATTCTTATTAACTGCAGAGTTACTTCTGACGGCCCCTCCCCCCTTCCATGTGCATGAAGTGGGGAAGTCGGTTTCTGCTGGTTACCTGCCCTCCAGTGGGACCAAGTTAACTGTAAGGTGACCTCCATCAACAAAATCATTTGACCCCTACCTGATCTGGTCCAGTTCCTGTTGGGCGTTTAAATTAAGAGGAATTTAGGAGGCTCAGGGGGCTGAGTTTAAACCTAGCTCTGGAATGGGGGGGAGTGTGGAAGAGGAGACCGTATAACAGTGCCCTACATACAAACACACACCATGCGCTCACACACAGAATCAGCATTGAAGTGGAATATTTACCAAGTGCCAAATGTCAGGCTTGGGCTGTGATTTCCGATGGCTGTAATGAACCGTGGTCTATAACCTGCACTGGGTTTGGGCAAGCTTTCATCTAAATAAACACGCAGGGCATGTACTGTGCTCCAGACCAGGCGATGTCTTTGGCACTCAGGTACTGTACCTGTGCAGTAGTAACAGAGCTAAACTTAGTACCAGAATTGTGGGATCTGAAGTCCCCCTGACAAGGGGGGCCTGCTTCAGCTCAGCCGACATCCTGTACCTCACGTGGGTAACTTCCTGATGATGTTCCTAGCGAACGTGACTGCAAGAGGGTGGCCAGAAGACGCCAGTAGCTATTGAATGTTTGGTCCAAGCGCTCAGGCCAAGTGATGGGGCCACGTTCTGCTGTCGGTGCTGGCTGAGAAACAGTTTTGTAACTGAGACTGAAAATCGAACTGAGCCATGCTCGGATTTCACGCCTGATTTGCACATAACTGTAAGCCTGGATGTGTGTGTGTGTGTGTGTGTGTGTGCGCCCCCTCTCCCAGCTGGTTCTCAATTACACAAAATGCAGGTGAACTGGCCAGTGGACTGATTTGTTAATGGATGCTAACTGTCCGTGAGAACGGTGTTTACAGAAGAGTGAACTGGTTATTCTGCCGTGCACCATCTCTCATGCACGGCTGACTTTGATCTGTTTATTTTGTTCCGCAGTTTCAGTCTCCTGAGCTCTTTGCAAGCTCTTGGTTCACCCTGGACCTTTTTTGTTTCGTTTCTATGTAGAAAATAGTGAAAGCAGGAGATAAGGACCTAGATGGACAGCTGGACTTTGAGGAGTTCGTTCACTACCTCCGTGATCACGAGAAGAAGTTGAGGCTCGTCTTCAAGAGTCTGGACAAGAAAAATGACGGTAAGGGGACTTTAAGGGTGTGAGAGTCAAACATCTTGGAGTGTGGTCACTATTCAAGGGTGACACCACAGTGGTACGGCTTGTTTTCAGAGCTGTGGTCAGGGTTGATGGAATTGCTTTGTTAGGGCTGGGACCAGGCCCCCTGAGGACCATGGTGAGGGTGCCTACTTGTACCCGTGTGTCCTGAATGGTTCATTCTCTGCTATGGCGACTCTGAGCCGTGTTTCCTTGTTTCTGCATATTTGATTGTGTGTAAGTATGCGATGCACGTGAAAGGATGGGTGTGAATGCACAGAAATTAACATGTGCGGTTTGTGTCATTGCAGGTCGTATCGACTCGCAGGAGATCATGCAGTCCCTGCGCGACCTTGGCGTGCATATCTCTGAAGAACAGGCAGAGAAGATCCTGAAAAGGTCGGGGGGGGTCATGGAAAGGTCGGGGTTGTAGGGTTGTCAGCGTTATTGGGACTGTTTCCCCCGGCTGCACACGTTAAATAATCCAGCATGTGCTGTGCAAGCCCAGCTAGGGCAAAGACAGCTCCCTCACGTTGTGGTCGACGCGGTAACCCGAGTCTCCCAGTTCTCGCTGCATCTCTGACTTCCTGTGCTCTGATCACCTGAAACCCAAGATGCTGTTCCACTGAGGCCCTCAGGTTTGGCCACTCAGGTTTGCCCTTGAGAGCGGTTTGCGTTTTCTCAAGGCAAAACTGATTCTTTAGAAAAGAAACTTGTTCTGCTAAACAAACTCGATGTTCCTTTCTGCTGAATCCGGAACAGTTTGAAATAATATCTGGTTTTAATACGTTATCTAATCTCGTTTGGAATCCACGTGTAGGTGTAAAGCCAGATTATGAGGCTTAAATCATTTTTTTTAAGATCAGCCTCACTTTTAAAGTGAATGGATAATCAGGGTTAGCTGTGTTGTGGGAAGACTACCCCCTAGTCCTTTTTTTGTCTTTGTTTGTCCAGTAGGTTTTTACCCATGTGTCTGTCTGTGGGTTTTTACCCGTGTGTCCTTGTGACTTCTTCTTCACCTGCCTGTCCGCTCTCTCTGTCGCTTGTTTCAGAATCATGCGGGGTCATATTTGGGCCCCTATAGCGTAAGTACCAGACCGTCTGCACATGCTCGACTTGCTTGTTCCGGTTTGCTTGTTGTCTGCCCCCCGGGCATGGCTGGCGGCCTCTCGTGACACCATCCCACGCTGTCATGTGGCAAACATCTCTCTGGGCTTTTATGGCCGGCCCCGAGCTGCTCCTGGGGAGGAGGTGTGGGGCGAGCGTGTGTTTGTGTATGAGTGGCTCTGCTCCAGACCAGAAGAGCGTCAATTCTGAAGAGCTTGTCTTCATTTATGCTTGAGCCCCCCTCCACTGCTCATCTTCTGTAAACCAAGCCACACTCGGAGCTCTATTTCAGGTGTTCGGCCTGCTGAAGTGGGGTATGTCGAGTCCTGTTGTGAAGTGGGGTATGTCAAGTCCTGTTGTGAAGTGCCTCTTCTGTTCTGTGTCACGGCAGCATGGACAAGAACGGTACGATGACCATCGACTGGAACGAGTGGCGGGATTATCACCTGCTCCACCCCGCCGACAACATCCCCGAGATCATCCTCTACTGGAAGCACTCGACAGTGAGCCCATCCACCAGGCTGCCGATCTGCTTCGCTTGTGGTCCGGGTGTGGGCAGACCCAGTAGTGCCAGAACCGTCTGGCTCAGTCCTGTTTGTACATTTCAGAAGGACCATGTCTTATGCTGACTTACTAACAGTTTCGTACAGCAGGTCTGGTGTCTGGCCCTTAGATACTTTACATAACAGATTTACTAAACAAAAGCTGCCTCACCTTATCAAATTCAGTTCAGTCCGTTCTGCAGACTTCGGTCCAGATAGCAGGCGTGTCACCTGGTGCCTGGGCCCGGATGGGGTCACCTCCCGCCCGGCGCCTAAGTAAGGACCGGGGATAAACTCCCGCCCGGCGCCTGAGTAAGGACCGGGGATAAACTCCCGCCCGGCGCCTGAGTAAGGACCGGGGATAAACTCCCGCCCGGCGCCTGAGTAAGGACCGGGGATAAACTCCCGCCCGGTGCCTGGGTGGATTCTTTTGTGGCTGACTAATCCTTTAAACTGATCAGTGCAGATGACGTCAGTGACAATTTTACATTCATACTCAGAGGGCAAGAAGCAAAGCCAAGAAGCAGAGATGCAAGACAGTGTAGCCATGTGTACAGGAAGGCCGATTGGACGCACTCAACTGAGCTTGACTCCAACACGATACACAGCTGAGAATGCACACGTGTGTATACACACACACACACGTGCATGTGAGGAGTGCTGTTATACACACCACAAGGCTGTCCCTCCTGAGGACTCAGTGAAGTGTCATCACTGTCCTCTCCTGATTGTCCAGGCTTGGAAGGTTGACACATCATAGTGGCAAAGTGTGGTAATGAAATTCAGCCACGCTTCATTACAGGCTGTTTTAAATCTCAGTTTTTACTGAGAGGACTTTTATTTCCTTACTAATACAGGCGATTCAGGTATTATGTCCTCAGTTTTAATTTGATATTTCATTGATTTCACCTTTTTTTTTTTTTTTTTTTTTTTTTTTTTTATAATGATTGTAAAGATTTTAAATCCAATGCATAAAGAGTATTTTGAGCTTGTATCACTACTTACGTATCATTTGGCATAACTCTATATCTTTGCCTTTGTTCCAGATATTTGATGTTGGGGAGTGTTTAATGGTGCCAGATGAATTCACAGCAGAGGAGCGGAAAACAGGCATGTGGTGGCGACACCTAGTGGCAGGAGGGGGAGCTGGCGCCGTTTCTCGCACATGCACTGCTCCGCTCGACCGGCTCAAAGTGCTCATGCAGGTGCGCTTTTTAGGGGGGGGGGGGGCTTGTGGTTTGAGTTTGACCTGGACCAGCTTTGCTAACATGTGACGTTACTGCTGATATATGAAGGCCTGTGTACCTTGTGGTGTTTCCAGGCCGCATGTACCTTGGCGTGTAGGTAAATAAGCACCCATGGAGCGGTGGGGACAGCTCATGTATGTCAGGCCTTTGTCTTCCAACACCTGAGTTTTTAACTTGCCTGCCCTAACAATGGGGCTTTTAGGGCACTATAAGTTTACAGGCAGATGTTGTGACTGCACATGCAGCTGGTGGGTTTTAACCCTAACTCCACCCTCTTCTCAATCAGGTCCATGCCTCTCGAAGGAACACCATGGGAGTCGTGGGGGGCTTTGCACAGATGATCCGCGAGGGCGGGCTTCGCTCGCTGTGGCGGGGAAACGGCATCAACGTGATCAAGATCGCACCAGAGTCGGCCATCAAATTCATGGCCTACGAGCAGGTGTGAGGAAGACGGGTTTCTCTTTGCTCTCATACCTGCAAGGCACAGTCTGGCACTGACTTCGCCCCCTCTGTTCTTCCTGCCCCCTCTCATGCCAGATTAAGCGATTGGTTGGCAGTAAGCAGGAGACGCTGGGGATCATGGAACGACTGGTTGCCGGTTCTCTGGCGGGAGCTATCGCACAGAGCAGCATTTACCCGATGGAGGTGAGTGGTAGAGCTCGTGTGTTCGAGTATCCTGGCCCAGCTTGGCCCAGCTCGTCTTGGCCCAGCTCGGGTTGGCCCGGTTCATGTCTAACAATGTCTCCACATGCCTATTCATGGATCTCTTTAATAAACGCTGTCCTGCTTTTCTCTACATTTTTTACATTTCTTCTTTCCTCTCTGTGCAGGTCCTGAAGACACGCCTGGCCTTGAGGAAGACCGGGCAGTACACGGGCATTGCTAACTGTGCCAAGCACATCTTCCAGAAGGAGGGCCTGGCAGCCTTTTACAAGGGCTACATTCCCAACATGCTGGGCATCATTCCGTACGCTGGAATCGACCTAGCGGTGTACGAGGTCAGCTGAGCGGCCTGACGCTCGCTACATGAACCCTTTAAGTAGCAGTTCTGTCATCCTTTCTTTAATACTTGTCCATTCCTACCTACACAATTTCTTGCCAATGTTTCTAGGTGTTTTATTTATTGCATAATTGCTTACTTTCCACTTTCCCCACCAGACACTGAAGACCTCATGGTTGCAGCGCTATGCCACAGACAGTGCGGACCCTGGAGTCTTCGTCCTGCTTGCCTGTGGCACCACTTCCAGCACCTGTGGCCAGCTGGCCAGCTATCCGCTGGCACTGGTCCGAACCCGCATGCAGGCACAAGGTGAGCCACTAGGGGGCACCATAACTAAACTGTGCAGAACCCTGGTGGAGAGGATGTGAACAGAGTAGCTGTTAGTGTTTTAACAGTGCTTATGTCCTCCCCCAGCCTCCTTAGGAAGCGGCCCCCAGATGACCATGACTGGGCTCTTCAAACACATTGTCCGGACTGAGGGGCTTTTTGGGCTGTACAGAGGTCTAGCCCCTAACTTCATGAAGGTCATCCCAGCCGTGAGCATCAGCTACGTGGTCTATGAAAACCTGAAAGTTACCTTGGGCGTCCAGTCCTAGCAAGGACGCACGCCATTGGCCAATCAGTGGAGTCCAATGTGAAGAGAGACTCGTACCAGGGGATTACGCAGGAGCGGGTTGTGACAGTGACAGAAAGGACCATTCCAGAGCCCCTCCTACCCCATCACATATTTGCACAATCATCTCATTCTGTGAGTGCCGAGATGACGCAAGCAGGAAGAGGACAGCAGTGAAGAAAAGGAGAAAAAAAACACTACACTGGCGAATGCTAACTGGCTGACAGAACATCTCAAGTTTAATTTTGATTCAGTTATTTAATGTATTTTCATATTTATATGTCGTTAGTTGTGACAAGTACAGATGCACCTGATGTGGTGTTTAAAGAGACAACGCGCAAAGCAGGATTCATCCCACACGAAGGTTCTCATTTCCATCTTAAAACGCCTTTGCTGCGATCTTTGCAGTGTCGTCGTACCCAGCAGGTGGCGCTGTTTGCATTTACTGGGTTAAAGAGAAAATACAGCTCTGCCTGACTAGGCGCACAAATTTTGCTAGCTTTTTTTTTTTTAACATAATTAAAAATTCCAATATTTATATACCTATATATATATGCTCATACTCTTCGTTTCTAATTTTAGTAGCACTAAACCTTGTTTCGCAGGAGACAATATTTTGAATGTTTACATACATTATTTGTTTTCATCTCCTTAGATCCCATCAAAGTACATTTAAGACTAATTTAAAGTTTTTTTTTTTTTTTTTTTCTGAGGAACAAAACCAGCACGAGTTTCAGAAGGATAGCAGCGTGTTTAAAGATATTTGTCGTTCTTTTTTAAACATTTCTCAGTTTCTGAAATGCTGTCCAAAACAGAAAATAAGATATGTGACAGTTTATTTTTCTATATTTTAAGCAAATATTTATTTTAAAGAGGTTTATGTTGACCTTGCATAATACGTGCAGCTCGAGCAAGTTAGTGTGTTGGGAAATAAACGCATGTGGTTAGTCTTGCCAGAGCATAAATGCACCTGACTCGAAAGAGTTTGATTAGAAAATAAATCTGCGGAAATACGTTTTCGGCCAAGATGCTCAAATAGAACCTGAGAGGCGTTTCTGCGATTTAGCTTCTCGCTTAAACTGACGGGGGTTCGCTGAAAGTGCGTCTGAATTCATGAAACACCTCCTGAACAGTATTCATACTAGTGTTTGATCTTTTGCGCAGAGCAACCGGATCCACTGTCGACTCAGTTTCAATGCATGTTAACTAGTTTAGGTTAACTAGTCTAGTTGAATAACACTTAAGCACTTTAAAAATGCGTACTTGGACCATAGTTAATGACGTCAAACGTATTTGACGTCATACAATAATGTCATAATTAAGATGGACTTCATAGTTACGTTACCTCTGGCATTAAATTGTTTTGTCGACGTATTGCTGGTTTAATTTATTTCAGAATAATACTTTGTTTTCAGTTGTGATTGTTGCATGAGAGCGAAATAGTTGCTTTACTACTTGTGTCCGATTATGTCAATTTTGGCTTTATGTCCTGTCTTGAGAAACCGCAAGGCGCGAGTCTCTGTCTGTTGGACGTTGCCTTATAACGTGTGAGACGCTGGACTTGCAGTCAAGGTCTATACACAGGACAACAAGGGTCCGTGGGTGTCTGGTGTGTGTTCAGCTCTCAGGGAGAATTTAGTGGAAGGCAAAGGGAACCTGTTTACTGAAGACGAAATTGCACTTCTCTTTGCTGGTCTTAATCGCTTTCACATCAATAATTCCCGTTCTCCCATTTTGCGGTAATTTCAAACAGACGTTCGCTTTGCCTTGCTGCCTGTACTCTTTCAGCATACGGTATGCTAGGTCCACGTTGATGGTAATGGAGATAATTATGCACAGATGTTCTCAAAGTTGATCAAAGTAATTGTGGCATGAAAAAATATATAAATATTGTCCTCGTACAAAATGTGACGTTGGCTCCAAACCATTAGACGTCCGTTTGGAATGTACGTGTTAATCGCTGTGTGCGGCATCACGGCTAGTTAAAGGATGTAGGTGCACCTTTGTTTTCCCGGGGCAGAACTGGGGGCAGAACTGGGGGCAGAACGGTGCACCGGTCTCTGTGTAAAGCGTGCCGGTATCTGAATAGCAGTCCCCTCGTTGGGTTAGGATGCAGCCTTACAGAACCGTCTCCTCTGCGCCTTACCGTGTAACTGAGCTGTATCTGCCAGCCTGATCCACGCTTGTGTGAACCGCTGCCGGCATCGGCAACATGCACCGCCTTTAGAAATTTATAACGAAAAACGTATTGCTAAAGAACTGAGTCCAAATAACCGGGTAGCAAAACGTTTGTGTACTGAAGCCTAAAGCTACATGTGTTTTGTGAGCGACGCAAAAACGTTTAAAACGATCTTAATATGTTATTTGTAGAGTATGAGCGAATGAATGTAATGCATACGTATTTATGTTCATATGAGAAGAATTGTCAAATAAAGTTATACTTAGAAGTTCTGTGTGTGTGTGTGTGTGTGTGTGCGCGCGCGCGCGCTTAGTAGTCTCGCATTTGATGCAGTCCAAAGTGTAGTCCATGAACGTGTCACCTTGTACAGTTGTGCCTACAGGTCCTGCACTGACAGCTCACAGTCTTGCTATGAAACGTTTGGATCGAAAATTTTATGCATTTTTCAGTAGTTAATTTTGATGATATGTGTGGCAAATTGCGAGACTGCATCGAAGTAGAAAGTAAAATATTTAGTTTGGCCCTTTATCTGTCGCTATGACAATCAAAAGAACACCTGGTGCATGGTTGATTTACATATTTATAATTTCCGCTCTTCATTTTGATGCAACCCTTTTTCCCAATTAGCCTTTCACAAATACACTGATGACACCTTTCATGTAGGACTTTATGTTAGCAATGTGATCTTTTCTGATTCGTTCATTTCAATTTCAGGATACGTTAACATCCTGCGTTATGTTACGGTGTGCCATGTTATGGCTTACGCAAAATAGTAACATGGTCAGCGAAGCATCATCTGCCCAAAGAAGCGTGTGAGAGGTCTAAAAAATGACGTAACCTAAAAGTTTCCACGAAGAAGAGTACCTGGGAACAAAGTGAGCAGCAGTCCTGTTTTGACAGCGTCACCGGTGACAGTATTAGTACTGTGTGGCATTACAGACCAAGGAGGATACGGTGACAACATCCCCATCGCAGAAAAGATGGGCTGTTTAAAAGCAGTACTAATGATGGGATATAGTCATTCTGACAGCATAATTCTTTATTTACACACGTGGCATGCGAGTAATGGGAACCATCCCGGGGCCGAGAATTTGTTATTACAGAAATAAGTTATCAATCGTTAAGCAGTATTTTAAATTCTGACAGATATATAGTTTGTTCTAATCTCTTCGATCTGCAAGTGGAAAAAGGATGAAAATGCACTGAAACTTGCATTCTCTGTATTATGACACTTGCTGGTTATTCGTACACATGGACAGACTCATGGTCTAACGGAACATTCATGAAAAACTTCACACTTTGCTTAGAGATGACCGTACGCAATGTTTACGCACAAATCTGATTTTACTCACAGTTCATAAATGAGGTACCAGGTTACTTGTAACGTGTTTTTGATCGCGCTGACCCGTCATGTGACATGCTACAACCATCAGGTTTTAGTGTCAGACAGTGTCAATCAGGAAATCGTCGTTAATATTGCAGCCTAATGCACACAAAAGAATGTTCCTCATTATTGGCTGACACTTAGCTCAGCATGGAATTAAGACGGATTATCCAGCCTCGTCAACACCGATGACCCGCATTTATTGGCGTCCCCAGTGTGTTCGTTCAGGGACACAAATACGTTATGCTCTGAGAGTCCCATACCCTCCTGATTTTGTGCCTCTGAGAACACCGGAGCATCCTGAAAGAAATATAAACGCATATGTGATTGTCAAAGTAACAGCCAGTGTAACAAATCCCGTTACTTCTTTGTAGAAATTCATCATGTCACCCAAAAACAAACAGCGAGCGTTGACCTCACTGGAGAAGCTCGGCCGTGACATTCAGCACACGACGGCCCACGGAATCCCCAACATTTTCCGGGCTCGGCACTGGTTTCGGCGGTCACTTTGGGTTATGTTCGTCGTTTTCGCCTTTTGCTGTGCCATCTGGCAGTGTATGGAAATGATCATGACTTTTTACAAGTACCCGTCGCACGAAAAGATCACACTTATCTCCGACTCCACGCTGATGTTTCCCGCCGTCACCATCTGCAACTTGAACAGCGTGAGACGGTCCGCTTTGAAGAAGCGCTTTGATCTCAACAGAACGTTTCCGGTCAGTTACTTTGTATTGCGTCTGTTTGTGACCCGTCTCTGTAATGATGGTCGTGTTCATATAACATGCAAAGATAAGCACAAAGCGATGCAAAGGTGTTTCACTACATCACCGCCGAAGTATTTTAAAATACATAGTTGTAAAAAAAAATTAAATATGGAAAAATTGTGGAAAAGGTAAGTTCAGTATAGTTATTGATAAGGGGGTAAACGGCGGAATGTTTTAATATTTGATGAACTGGTTACGTGGCAATACAATGCAAATATAAATTTGAAATATAAAAACAAAGGATATAAAACGCCTTTAAAATTCAGTAAACTTAATCTGTCATTTTAGAAAAAAAATCAACGTTCCCACGTGTTGTTGCTGTTATTTAGCTTTAACGAGTACTGTTTATGCATTTAAATTTTCCTTTTATAATTTGAGAGATTATGTATTAATTATTTTAACGCGTTTATTTTATTTTTAATTTTGAATGAATGCAATGTATTTAGGTAAATCCCAACCTTTTCAAAACCACTGGAACTCATCACATACCGTGTACAGTTCAAATTACACATACATATTCTGTTTAGATCTCAGGACTACAATCTGTGAAATAAAAATCCAACAATTTGTTCAATAAATTGTTCTTTCGGTAAATTAGAAATAAATTAACGAATTACTAATGAGCATGAGGATTTCTTCCGAACCACGTCAGTCGCGTTATCTCCGTGTCACTTCTGGCATGGAAAGGAGCCGACAGGCAATACTGCGGACAGAAATGTTTGCATGATTTAAGTGTGTCGGGGTTTCTCCACTCATATACTGTTGTTGTGTTCACAGGACGTTTGCCTCTCTCGACGGTGGAACAGCAGCAGTGAGCAGGACGTCGACCGAAGCTCGGGGAGATGCGCCGGCTACTTCAGCAAGTTCGCGTCGACGTTCAGCAGGTTGTCGCACGAGGAGAAGCTGGACATGGGACACCAGCTGGAGCACATGCTGATGTTCTGTAGCTACCACGGGCAGCCCTGCAATACCAGGTGAGAGCCACACCAGGAACCCTATCCTGCCACAAGTTTAGCACACCATAAAACACCTCACAGACCATTAAGTTACAGTACTTAAGGTGCCAGACTAAAGCCCACTAGGGCTTCACTAAACTGCTTACACCCCATGTGTGACAGCGTCAGTGCCTAAGCTTTGAAACACAACACCTACCCTACTGTCAGTTGTGTAAATACAGTCTTGCAGCCTCAACGTTTCTTCTCTGTTTCCCCCCTCCTTTTGCATCTTCCACAACAAGCTCCTTCTCAGGATTTATTAATTACAAGTTTGGAAACTGTTACACGTTCAACTCCCACAAGCAAACAGACATTCGAGGCAGGCCTATCAGCAGCATGCCCCTGAACACGACAAAGGCTGGCTTCATGTACGGTGAGTTTGGAAAAGAGCTGGAGCTGGTCTGTAGTCAGCCCATCAGTCAGGGAGGTGTTACATTACACAGAAGTGTCCAAAATCGATGCTTCAGTTTATAAGTTAGAAATGTGCAAACTGTAATGATGATCATGGTAGATGAAGAACATAAAAATTCTGCATTTGTTCATCATTTCAAATTAACATTAATTATTAGTTATTCACTCCTTTCATAATAAATTCATATAAAGTAATACTGCAGTTTTTTATTACAAACACAGACTCAAGGCTGTGGTTCTACAGAATCATTTTATTAATTTGCAGATGAACTGCTCAAGTGGTCCCTAAATGAGAAGTGTTACTGTCCTCATAATCATGTCCTTAAATGAGAAGTGTTACTGTCCTCGTAATCATGTCCTTAAATGAGAAGTGTTACTGTCCTCGTAATCATGTCCTTAAATGAGAAGTGTTACTGTCCTCATAATCATGTCCCTAAATGAGAAGTGTGACTGTGCTTGTATCAGGACTGGTGATTGTGATTGGATAAAGAGTGGGTTAATTTCCTGACTTGATGCTCAGTGCCTCTGCTTTTTCCCCAAACCCATCATCCAGGACTTCACCTGGAGCTCTTCATTCAGCAGACAGAGTATGTGAGGGACATCACGCACTCTGCTGGAATTCGCATGCTTATTCATGATCAGCTCTCCACACCCTTCCCTGAAGACGAGGGCGTGAACATTCCCCCTGGAACGGAGACAGACATTGGCATAACAAGGGTGGGATGAGGGCATGGAACATGGCATGGCATGGTATGGGGGGCTGGGAACGAGGCATGGGGTGGGGGG